>JAQIUT010000226.1:0-79122 GCA_028654355.1 Colletotrichum sp. SAR 10_99
TTATTATTATTATTATTATTATTATTATTATTATTATTATTATTATTTAGATTACTATTAATAATAGCCTTATTACTTAGATTCTTAAGAGCGTTATTTATTATAGTAATATCCTTACTTATAGTAGGATTATTACTATAAGAGATAGATTAACTAGAAATATCTCTTAGCAGACTATTATAGGTAATATTATATCTATCTTTATTAGGTATAATATTACTATTAAGATCCTTAAAGTAGGTGTTTATACTTATAAGAAGCTCTTTATAATAAGAAATAAAAGTATTTTCAAGGATTTTAATATCTTAAGACTATAAAGCTCTCTTTAGTTATATATCTTAGACTTTATACCTATTAGATCTTCTAAAACTAAAAACTACTAAGTCCTAACTAAGTACCCCCTAAGGAAGAATTTAAGTAAAAACTAAATGTAACTAATAAAGCTAAGAGTTACTACTATAGTATAACTTATATAACTTAACTTAATAAGTAAATAAATAATATTATACTTATTAATTATATATTAATAGAACAGAAAGAAATAAAGTAACTATAAATCTAGCTAAAAAGAATAATTAAGTAAATTACCTATTATAGTAATTCCTACGATTAGCTAGAAAGAATAAAAACTATATTTTAGGTTAGTTACACTAAAAAGTATATATTAACAGAATATAAATTCCCTAAAACTAATAATATAGTTATTATTAATAAAAGTTAATATTAAGTTAAAATTTAAAACCAAAACAATAGAAACTAATAAATCTATAAACTATAACTATAATAATACTATAGATCTAAGATATCTAAATCAGATAAAATAAAGCTATAAGAATTAACTTTATAATAAGGTTACTATAGTTAGTTACTTATTATAGTAATTACCTAATTAAGTAATTACTTAATTAAGTAAAGGTTTATAAAGCAAAAATATAGTATATATATGATAGATTTTTCTACTTAGAATAGATTTAGAGAAGTAAGCAATTTAATAGTTTTTCTATCTATTTAACTACTACTACCTATTATCCCTATTATTATTCTATTATATATTACTAATAACTATTTATACTAGTTATAAATAGTTATTCTTAATTATAAGGAATATTATTATAATAATTAAGAAAACAAATAGTTTCCCCCTTTTTCTATATCTACTACTATTACTACCCCTAATAATATTACCTCTATTATATACTACTTTACAATTATACACTATTTTATAATTAAATACCTCTAAAGTAGGGGCCTTAGCTGCAGTTAGCTGCAATTAGAGTAACTTAACTAGTCTACTACTAATAATATTAACCTATAAATAGGTATCTATATCTACTACTACTTCTTATTTAGTAATACCTTAGAGAATAATTACTTATCCCTTTATAATATCTCTTACTAAGATAGTATTTAGTTTTAGCTTAAGTTTAAAGGCTACTAATATAATCCCTTAGCCTACTTATTTTCTAATAAATTAAGCTCTTTAACTTATTTAGTAGTTTAGATTATATTAAACCTAGCTTTTCTAGCTAACTATTAGTAAGCTATTAATATCTTATTTATATCTTAGTTAGACCTCACCTTTAGGTACTTACTCCCTTTTCTTATACTCCCTCTATTTATACTTAATATATATAACTATTAGCTATATATATAGCTAAGGGGGTGTGTAGTGAGGTATTTAGTAATATACTATACGCTTTATAAGGGAGCCTTAGTGAGCGCTTACTAAGGAGTAGGTTATATAAGCTATATAGGCCTAATACGCTTAGGATGTAAGGGGTGCTAAGAGCGTAATATCCTCTTAGAAAAGATATACCTTTTTTAACTCTTTAGTCTCCTCTAACTATTACTTATATAATATTATTATATATATCTCCTCTAATCCTCCTTTCTAGAGATCCCCTCTTATATAGATCCTTACTTTATATTAATCTAAATAGCTATCTTTATTAAACTTATAAGTAAATACTTATTTTAGAAAGAGAGGTTTTAAGTATATATATCTATAGTCTATTAACCTCTATATTCTTTTATAAAATAACTTTTTAATCTCTTTTTAAGTAGCTATATAGAATAGTACTTATATATTTTTAAGTAGTTTCTTTAGATTATTCTAACTTTTTAAAAGAACTAAAAGTATAATATAATATAATTTATTTTCCTTTTTAAAAAGAGATTTTAGCTCCTACTTTAATAGATCTATTTTATAAAAGAATTCCTTTTTTAAAAATCTCTAAATAATACTTTATACTACTAAATATAAAATATTATACTATAAATCTTCTTTATTTTCCTTTTACTAAAATAATATAAAAATAGTAAAAAAGAGATTTCTTATTTACTCTATAGTAATATATAATATAGAAAATATATTAGCTATAAGTATAAAAGCTTTTTTTTAAATAGAAGTAATTTACTAGCTCATATATAACTTTTTCTATACTTTATAAGTATATAAATACTTCTATAGTAGCTATAAAGCTTCTTTATTAATATTTTTTAAGTTAAGCTAATCTTAAAGTTAAAGAAAGTTCTCTTTTAAGTTACTAACTAAATCTAAAAAGTCCTATTTTTTAAGTAACTCTATTCCTATTTCTAAGCTAACTTTATCTATAGTTAAATACTCTTTCTTATTTAATATATTTAAGTCTTTTTTTATTTTAAAAGTAATAATAAAGATATTACTTTTAAAATATTTCTAATTAAGTAAGTTAAATATATATTTAAATATAAATAAAACTTATTAAGCTCTTTTAAATAAAGCTTTACTTTTTATACTTTATTATATTATTTATATAGTAACTTCTTCTCTTAAAATAAAATTATTTTTTATAAAGATATTAAATTTTTATAAAATTAAACTAGAGAAGTTAACTACCTCTTTAATAAGGTTTATAGTTACTTTAGCTTCTTTAATTTATAAAACTTCTTTAGAATCCTCTTTTAAGTAAAACTTATCCTTATTAAATATAATATTATAAATAATAATTACTCTTTTAAAAGTTAAGATCTATACTTTATAGAGATTATATATATTTAGTATATATTTTATAAGATACTTAATATACTTATATAGAGATATCTTAAACTCTCTCTTCTCTATCCCTCTTTCTCTTTCTCTTTTTAGAAAATATATTTTATAACTATAAGTATATATCCTTCTTTAATAAAGTTAAAAGTTAAGAAATTCTAGAACTTTATAAGCTAATACTAATAAGTTTATATACTTTTTAAATTATTTTTATTTAACTTTATTTCATAACTTTTAGTTTATTAAAGAGTATAAACTTATATTAAATAAGAGAATTCCTATAAATACTAATTTATTCTATAATCTTTTTAATAGATTTACTACTATTTTTATTTTAATACTTTTAGTAATTACTTTTTTTTTTTAGCTTTTTTAATCCCTCTTATAAGCTTTTTTATATAAAGTAGAGGAAGTTTTAAATTAATCCTCTTTTCTTTAGCTTATTTCTTATATTTAATATAGCTAAAAATCTTTAGAACTACTTATTTATTATTTTATTATATTTTATAAATAAATACTTCTTTTTACTTAAAAACTTAGTTTTTAAAAGTTAAGATTATATAGAATACTTTAAAATATATTTTTAAGTAAAAATAGAAGTTATAAAGTTTTTTAGAATATTTATCTTTAATAAGTAAGAGCTTTAAAGTTTTTAATAAAGTAATTAAGTAGTTAAAAAGATCTTAAAATATTTTTTAATATAAATATAAACTATAGTTTTTAAAAGTTCTTTTAAGATTATTTTCTATATATAAGTTATTATATATTCTTTATATTTTAACTATATACTTAAAAGCGTTAAACTTAAAATATCTAAATAAAAGTATTATAATAAAATAGAATTACTTGATATAGGTTTTAGTTTAAATAATAGTTATAAGAAGTTACTAAATATAGCTATATAAATAAAGTTAACTTCTCTAAAATAATTTATATTAATATATAATAAAGAGTTACTTAAAATAGATAAGTAATTAAAAAAGGTTTATATTTAAAGAAGAATACTTTTTTATTATTATAAATAAGTTTATAAAAAATAAAACTTTTATTACTTCTAGAGTAAAGTTTATTAATACTTCTATAATACTAAATACTAGCTATTTTAAAGTAATACTTAAAGATTAAGTTAGTATAGAAACTTTTTATATAAGAGATATTCTTTAGAATAAGATCCTCTATATTAACTCCTCTAAGCTTATTTAAAGAGTTTTTAAAAACTTTAATACTTATTCCTCTAATATAAAGAGATTGTAAACTAACTATAACTTAATTTAATTTATTTAGTTTATAATAATCTTTAAGAAAATTAAGATTATTAATAAAATAAGTAGATATTTTAATATTTATAATAGTTAAATACTAAAGAGGAGTAGAATTAATAGTACTTATAGAAAAAGCTTTAATTAAAAACCTTCTTTCCTCTTAAAGAAGAGGAAAATTTAAAATAAACTAGAAAATAGCTATAATAGTAAACCTATTTAAAAGAATACTTATAGAGATATATCTCTATCCTTTTAACTTATTAATCTTTCTAGCTATAGTTTACTTATTCTTAATAAAAGTTTTATAAAAAGCTTTATACTTCTTACTAAAAGCTTTATTCTTAATATTACTTTTTTACTACTAAATAAGTTAAGAAATATATCTATATAAGTATTTTCTTATAAGAGAGAACTTTACTTAAGTATATTCTATAAGAAACTAAGTATATTAAACTATAAAGTTTATATTTATATAATTAAAGTATAAGTAGTTTTAGGTATTACTTAAGGAGTTTTAAAGTTTAAAGTATATCTTAATATTACTTAAGTTTTATTATAAGTAAGTTCTTCTCTTAAGTATTATAAAGTAGCTATTTAAGTAGCTTTTTTTTATTAAACTTATAGGTTTATAACTTCTTTAAATAAAGTTTCTATCTCTTTAAGAGAGGGTATTATTTAGCTACTCTCTTTAAGAACTATATAGTCTTAGAGATATTAAGTAACCTAATTAGAAGTAAGTTAAACTTTAATTATTTAAAAAAAATTCTTATTATAAGGGCTTTTTATACTTCTAGAATACTATAGTTTAATCCTTTATTAAAAGCTATTAACTAGAGAGTATAGAAATCCTTAAGATTAATTAATAAATAAAATACCTTCTTAAGTATAATAAAATACTCCTCTCTTATAATAGTAATAATTACTAATTCTCTTCTTATAAAGTATTCTTTTAAAATATAGATTACTATCTAGAGAGTATAATAAGAAGCTTTACTACTTATTATAAAGCTTATAATAATTTAAGTCTTATTATAAGTTATAATTATCTCTTAAGGCGTTCTAAAGGCTTAAAATATTCTAAAAGTTATTATAAAAGTTATAATTATCTCTTAAGACGTTCTAGAAGCTTAAGATATTCTAAAAGTTATTATAGAAGTATTTCCTTAAGCTTCTTATTTAAGCTTAGCCTTTATTAAAAGTTTAAGCTAGATAAAGTTTAAAAGTTCTTTATGAGTTATCTTTATAACTTAGTTTTAGATTTCTTAATACTTATAAGAATTTATTACTTAAATATCTCTTTTAAGCTTAGTTTAAATCTCTTAAGTATAAAGATATAATTTATAGTAATTAAAGAGTATTAGATCTTTAATTAAAAGCTTTACTAAATACTAAAATTTAAAAGTAGAAAAAATAAATAAAGTCCCCTTAAGCTCTTAATTCTCTATAGTTTAATAATAATAGTATTCTAAGTACTCCTTAGTATATTAAATATAATCCTCTTATATAAAAGTAGAGACCTTAGAAGTATTCTTATATTAATCTTTAAAGAGGTTTAAAATATCTAAAGTATCTAGGTTAATATATTTCTAAACTCCTATAAGAATATAGTTAAACTTAAGAGAGAGGATCTAGGTATCTTAGTCCTTTTAAGTCTTTAGGAGGTACTTAAAGCTTATAAGTTAGTTTTTAATAAGAGTAGATATCTTAGTAGTTAGTTAGTTATAATTAGTTTAAAAAGAGAAAAAAGAGAAAAAAGAGAGTTCTATTTACTCTTATAAGTAGTTATAATATATTAGTAAAAGTAGGGGTAAAATTTAATAAGTTAAGCTTATAACTATTATATAAGTAATAGTTAGAGGAGACTAAAGAGTTAAAAAAGGTATATCTTTTCTAAGAGGATATTACGCTCTTAGCGCCCTTTATATCTTAAGTATATTAGGCTTATGCAGCTTATATAACCTACTCCTTAGTAAGCGCTTACTAAGGCTCCCTTATAAGGCGTATAGCGTATTACTAGATGCCTCGCTATAAATAACCTTTATAGTATATATATTTAGAGTAGTTATAGTATTAGTAGTAAAGTTTAATCTAAAAGTATTTTAATATAATATTATTAATATTTTTCTTAATATAGATATACTTAAGAATAGAGTATTAGTTATTTATAAGCTTCTCCTTAGAAGTATAATACTCCTTATAAATTATATTATTAAAAGCTTTAATAGTAAGTATATTAAACCTAAGAAAGTATTTTATAAGCTTTATAATATATTACTCTTATAGTATAAAGAGTTTTACTTAATACTTAGAAGCTTAGGACTTAAGGTTTTAAAAGAGGACCTATATCTCTTCTAAAGCTTAGACTAAAAGGTCTTTATTATGTTCTATATTAATAATATTCTTATACTATTTTATAAGGATAATAAATAATATTTAAGAAAAGTAATTAATAAGATAATAAAGATTTATAAAGCTAAAGAGTAAAGTTTTATTAAGTAGTACCTTAAAGTATAAGTTATTAAGGATTAAGTAATTTATAAGATCTATTTTACTTATAACTTATATATATATAGAAGATTACTACTTACTTTAATCTTTATAATAAAATATATCTTTTTATACTACTCCCTTTAAGAGAACTTATAAAAAATAAAGGCTAAGTAACTCCTTAATAAGTAAAATTATTCTAAAAAATAATAGGATCTATTTTATATATAGCTATCCTTTTATAAGTAGATATAGCCTTCTTATCTTTAGTCCTCTTATAATTCCTTATAAATCCTTCTAAAGAATACTTTAGCTTAAGGGGTAAACTTAGAAGTATAATAGCTCTCTTTATTACTAGAAATACTTTATTTATAAATAACTTAAAGTCTTATTAATCCTTATAAAGATATATTATAATAATATTTAGAAGAGTGATCCAATAAAAAGCTATAAAATAAGTAATTATTACTATATTAACTATAAAAGCTAAGCTTTTAGGTCTTAATAAGATTATAAGAGAAATAGTTACTCTTTTAAAACTTTTTAAAGAAATTAAACTTAATCTTAAGGATATATAGAAGATTTACTATAATAATTAATAAATAATCTATCTTATTATAAGTAATAGAGAATATATCTCTATTTATCTATATTATGTAGATATTTATAGTATATAGTTAAAATAAGAGTGTCACGGCGCTGGCGCCGTGCCTGCCTCAGAGCGCGTCACGTGCCCAGGCACGTGACCTATGGTGAGCACGCTGGGCGCGCCCATAGAGCCCTCGCGCGCCCGCGCCCCCACTTCTGACTTTTCCCTTCTGCAACTCAATGTCAATTGATCCAGGTTAGCCATTAATGCGCGTTAGCCATACTTCGGGAGCCTGCCGTCACAAGAGTAAAAAAAAAGAAACTTTAAAATAGTTTGTATACTAACTTCTAAAATACTAATAGATAAACTTATAAAAAACCTTTTATAAATAAAGTTTAAAAACTTTAGAAGTCTTCTTAACCTATAAGATATAAGATACTTAATTATATCTATAGAGCTATAAGTAAAAAATACTTATAAAAGCTTTTCTTCTTAAAAACCTAAAAAAGTATTAGAAAAAAGGTATAAGACTTAAGAAATCTATATAAGTACTAAGCTAATCTAGTTACTTATAAAATATAAAAAATAACCCTTCTATAAAAACTAGAAATTTATAAGTACTTAAGATCTATTATGTATAATATCTAAAAGATTAAGAACTTCTATAAGCTTCTCTACTTAGTTAAGATGAAAGAAAGTATTTCTTATAAGTACTATTAAGTTATAATTAGTATACTTATAAGTATACTATATATAAGTATTATAAATAATAATAATACTTTTATAAATAAAACTATAATAAGAAGTATTCTTATAAATACTTATATAACTAATAAAAGTAGTTATAATAGTAATAACTTAAATATAAGGGATAATATAAAGATTTCTCTAAGAATTATATAAATAAGTAATAAGAACTAAGCTAAAAATACTTAAGATTATAAAAACTATATCTATTAATCCTTTATTATAAGGAGTACTTAATCCTAGCTTCTAAGAAGTACTTTTAGCTTAATATTTATAAGTTTCTTCTTCTTTAGTTTTAGCTTCTTTTAAAACCTCCTCTTATTTATAATAAGTAATTTCTTAGGAGTTTTTATATATATTAGTAAGAATATAATTAAATAAATATCTCTTAAGAACTTTATTAAAATACTTTAAGTAATAATTTAAAATACTAAGAGAAAAAAAAGAGTATTAAGTATTTATAATATTAAAAGTAGGAGTTTAGATAAGAGGAGCGCTTATAAACTAACTATTTATTAGAGGAGTAAAAAAGTTAAAATAAGTAGAAAACTTATTTTAGTTTTAAATAGTCGCTTTATTTAGCTTATTCTCTTTATCTTCTTAAATAACTTTTTTTTCTTAAGGGTATTACTTACTCCTTAAACTATAGTTTCTTAATAAATAATAAAGAGTACTCTTAGTTAGAAAAAAAAGCTAGTTTTTAAGAGTAATATAGTTTTAAGTACTAAAAGTACTTATAAAGAAAGAAAAGGGAATTAAACTAAGAGTATTTATATTAAGATATTAAATATTTATAGTAAATCTTTAAGTAGATCTACTTAAGAGAAACTAATAACTAAGAATATTTATAATAAAATAAGAAGAAGTTAAAATTAGAAAAAATAGTATAGGAAATAGAGATATATTTATACTAAAAGACTTTCTAAAATAAATAAACTTACTAAGAGTATTCTTAAGTATAATTATAAAAATCTAATTACTAATAACTTTTTCTATATAAACCTTTTTATAAGGAGTTAAACTTTTATTTCTACTTATAAATCTTTAGTTATATCTATAATACTTAAGAGTATTCTTTTAAATATTAATCTAAGTTAAATAATATTACTTATAAATTAATAAGATTAATAAATAAAAACTTATAAATATTTCTATATTATTAATAAATTTAATAGCTTTCTTATTTATAATATTAGCTTAGTAATAAGTAGCGTTATATACTTTATAAATATATAATTAAAGCTGTTAAAGAATAAGCTTATAAGGATTATATCCTATATACTTATATAAATTATAGTAGTTAATTTTATATAAATAAAAAAAAACTCTTAAGTAGTATATATTACTTATAAAACCTTATATATACTACTTATTAAGAAGATCCCCCTTATTTTAATTATATAAGTAGTACTTAAGATGAAGTCTCTTAATTAAATATTTTCTTAAGAAAAAAGGTATAAATATAAAATCACTTTATAAATAGAAAAGTATTTACTTTAGAAGTTATTTTTATTCTTATTTTTACTTAAGATAAGAGTAGCCTACTTATACTTATAATTAGTAGTATTAGTTTACTTTAAAGTATAAATAAGAGTAGGAGTAAACTTTTAAGTAAGCTTCTATATAGACTTATAAGTATACTTCTAAGTAAGCTTAAAAATTAAAGTCTTATAAGAAGTAGAAGTACTTTAATAAGTAAGCTAGCTTTATTTATATAGATAGAATATAGCTTTAAACTTATAAATAAGCTAACTATACTTTTAAATAATAATAGATTTTATAAGATTATACTAAGAAGTAAAATAGAAGTAATAAAAAATTAAGATATTTTTAAATTTAAGATCTTTATTATTAGTATTAAACTTATCTTCTATTTATAAAATAATTAATTAATAGCTTTAGAATTAAGTTAATAATTGTAAAGTAGTGTATAATAGAGAGAATATTATTAGGGGTAGTAATAGTAGTAGAGATAGTAAAAGGGGGAAACTGTTCGTTTTCTTGATTATTATAATAATATTCCTCATAATTAAGAATAACCATTTATAACCAGTAAAAATAGTTATTAGTAATAATAGGGATAATAGGTAGTAGTAGTTAAATAGATAGAAAAACTATTAGATTACTTGCTTCCTTTTTTTGTTCTAAGTAGAAAAATCCATCGTATATATAATACATTTTTCCTTCGCAAACCTTTACTTAATTAAGTAATTACTTAATTAGGTAATTACTATAATAGGTAACTAACTATAGTAACCTTATTATAAAGTTAATTCTTATAGCTTTGTTTTATCCGATTCGGATATCTTAGATCCATAGTATTATTATAGTTATAGTTTACGGGTTTTTTAGTTCCCATTGTTTTAGTTTTGAATTTTAACTTAATATTAACTTTTGTTAATAATAACTATATTATTAGCTTTAGGGAATTTATATTCCGTTAATATATACTTTTTAGTATAACTAACCTAAATTATAGTTTTTATTCTTCCTAGCTAATCATAAGAATTACTATAATAAGTAATTTATACAATTATACTTTTTATTCTAATTAGATAAAGTTATAGTTACTTTATTCCTTTTAGTTATATTAATATGTAATTAATACTTATATAAGTATTTATTTAATTATTAAGTATAGTTTTACTAGTTATACTAATATTAGTAATCTTAGCCTTATATCCTTTTTATAGCGCTAGTTATATTTAGTTTTACTTAAATTCTTCTTTTAGGGGGTACTTAGTTAGGACTTAGTAGTTTTTAGTTTTAGAATAATACTTCTAATTATCCTTATCCTAAGAAAATAAGATCATAATAAATACCTTATTTAACTTATTAATAAGTTTATTAATATTATTATCTTAATAAGTTTATTAAGTATTTCTAGCTTTATAATATACTTATAACTACTTTATAGTAGTAAAATAGTTAGTATAGCTAATATATTGTGAGAGTATATAGCTAAAGGCCTAAACTAAGAAAGGCTAGATTCTAAATATAGGGGGTTAATTTATATATTAACTATTACTTAATCCTATTAAGTTCTAAGAGCGTAGGATTTCTAAGTAGGTATATAGTTAGTAGAGTTTAGCTAATCTTTTGCTAGAAGCTTAGCGCTATTCCTTATAATTACCCCCCTCCCTAGAGCCTTAGTCCCTAAAGTATATAATTTTAGCCTTCTATACTTTTTAGTTAGTTAATTTTTTAGTATATTTATTCTACTAACTATAGGGTAGCTATTTAGTATATATAGTAGAATATACCCCCTAAAATTTATTCTTAACGTTTCTTCCCTAATCCTACTTTACTATTTTAAGCTATTTATAGTAAGATACTATTTATTATAAGCTTTAAATAGCTATAATAATATAGTTTTACTTATTAGTAGCTATATAATTTTTATAATTAGTTAGCACCTATTTACTAACTATTTAGTAGTATATACTACTAGTAATTATTATTATATTATTACCTTAGTAATATTAATATATGAAGGTAAAAGACTTCTACTACTTTTCTTTTAGAAAAGCTTTTCCCCCTTCTTCTTTTATATCTTATTTAGTAGTTTATCTTTTTCTTCCTTTATATCTTACTATTCTTTTCTAAGTTTTTTTTAACTTTTTACTAATATATTCTATCCCTTTTCTCTTTTTTTACTTTTTGCTTATTATTTCTTTTTCTTTACTATACTTCCTCTATCCTTTCGCTATAATATCTTATATTACTTATATAGCTATTATACTAGAGAAGTATATCTATATACTTAAGTATAGTTATAATAACTTTATTAGTACTACTAATAGTAATTATCCCTACTTTAGTTACTTTAGTAAGATATATACTAATATTATTAACTTTTAGTATATATATAGTAACTATTTAGAGAAATATATTCCTTATAAAGAAAAGAAGAAGAAGTATATTACTATAAATATTATTTACTATAATTTCGCTAATTATTTAGTATATTAATAGGTATTTTTTAAGTTTCCTATAAGCTTTAAAGTACTACCTAAGTAACTTAAGATTTCTTTAATAATTTTAAGATATAAGAGAAAGATAATAATTTAAGCCTTCTTAAGTAGTTCTATATTTACTAAGCCCTCTTTAACTACTTAGTAGTATAGAAGTATATTATAAAGCTTATTTATAACCTAATAACTAATACTAATAAGCTTAATATAAAATAGCTCTAGTTTTAAGAGTTATCTTCTATTTATAAGCACCTCTTATTAGATATCCTTATTTATATAAATATTTACTAACTATTTAATAATAATATAGTATAATATTAATAACTACTTAGACTAATATTATCACTAAGAAGTATAAAATAATTTACTACTTAGATATTATATCCCTAGCTTATATCTATAATAATACTCTTATTAAGTAGCTTTATAACTTTATTAAGTATCTTACTAATAGGCCTTATTAGCACCTTATACTTAAGCTTACTAATAAGGGAGCCCTTAATAAGTTTCCCTCTTTTAGTAATAAACTTCTCTAACACCTTACTAACTATTTAGCAAATAATATCCCTACTTATAGTATTACTATTATAGGTACTTACCCTATTAGCTAAAGCTTTAGCACCTATACGCTAAAGAAGTATCCTACTACTAAGATAGATAGAGATAAAGATAACTAAGAAGCTTAGCCTTCTCCTAGCCTTAAGAACTTACTATCTATTAGCTAAAGAAGCTATAGTTATAGCTATAGTAGAACTTACTATAATAGTTATTATAGTAGTTATACTTATAGTACTATTTAGTTTCTAGGTTTAGGTTTTTATTTTATTTTGCTAGCTTTACGCTATACTTTCGCTAATAATACCTTAGGTTTTTATTTATTCTTTTAGATATTCTTATACCTCGTAGTATTATCTCTTTAGGTCCCTAACCTACGCCCTTTAGGACTAAATAAAGAATATCTCTAGTCTTTAAGACTTAAGTTTTTATTATAATATATTATAATATCTTTTAATAAGTATTTAATAACTTTTTATTATAATACTATACTTAGCTGTTATCCTACTTCCTATAAGATTTCTTTATCCTAGCCTTAAACTTATAGACTACTTCTTATATATTTACTAAATTTAATATAAGCTCCTATATATTATATTCTATAAACTATCCTACCTATTTAACTAAGTATTACTTATCTTTACTATCCTCTTACTAACTAATAATCTCTTTAACTTCTTACTCTTCTAGTTCTTCTTCTAGTTTAAGATATATAGCTATACCTTTACTATCTTTTTAGTAATTATCTTATAGCTTAATTAAGGTAACTAAAAATATATTATATATATAGTAATACTATTCTAGTAGATAGACCTAATATACTTATAAGCTTATTAGTTTTATAATAGCTACTTATATAAACTTAAGTATTAGCTTTTTATTTTTAAACTAAAAGTTTTTTATTAATAGTCTAATAACTTATCCCTAATAGTATATCTACTCTTTATAGTAAGCATTATAATATTTAGCTTAAACTTCTATAGCCTTCTACTAGTATTTATATACCCTCTTATATAACTCTATTATATATATAATATACTCTCTTATACTTTATACTATAACCTAGTTTAAAAGTATAATATACTTTATATAATATAAGTAGTAGCTATATAATACCTCTATTAGTAAGTAGCTAGTAGTACTATAATAACTATTATTATATATAAACTCTACCTTAAGTAGTTAAACTACCTATCTCTATAGTAAATCTCTAGTATATACTTAGAGATACTTCTCTAAGGTTTAATAGGTCTTTTTAAACTACCTATCTATTTAAAGATAATATATTATTAAAAAGTAGTATTTTATAACCTTTTTATATATAAGTTCCTCTTAAAATTAGCTTATAAAAAGTTTATTCTTATTATTAATAATACCTTTTAATATACTAAAGTAGCATTTAACTTATTTATATATAATCTATATTAGTTTAGTAGCTATTAGCTACTTAGTTATTAAGATAAATATTCTAAACTTTATTATCCTATATATTATAACTAATACTAAGTTATATTTATTACTATTATCTTAAGTGCTTACTAGTAGTCCTATAATAAAGTCTATACTAACCTCTTAGAATAAGTATAATAATAGTAATAGTAATTATAACTTACTATAAAGCTTATACTATAGGATATAAATACCTTAATATATTTAGTAACTAGTAATATAATTATATATATTAGTAGCTAAGTTAAGCTAATAGAACTTCTTTAAGATTAACTTAGTAGTTTTATTAGATCCTATATATTCTACCTTATTATTATTATAATATTAATAAAGGATTTTATATTTTAGTAACTTTTCGCTTAATATCTCTAACCTCCCTTTATAGAATAGAGTTCTAGCTATATTAATTATATAACCTTTTTAATTACTAGTTAGTTTATAAGCTTTCTCTAATTAAGTTTAATAGTATAAGTTATTAGCCTATAGTCTATAAATAAGACTTTTTAGTTATTTAGAAAGCTTTTAATAATATACTATTTTACCCTCTATAAGCTCCTTTATAACTAGATATAAGATATACTATTATAAAATAGAGATCTTAGTATTAAATAAATCCTTTAAGTTATTAACCTTTTACTAAACGCTTCCTATTTTCCCTCTTACTTTTTAGCTTTAAATCCTTATAATTATAATATTTATAGTATTATTAGCATACTATAAAGCATAATACTAATAAGAAACTAAAGTATCTCTACTTTTAAAGCTATCTTTCTAGATAGAGCCCTCCTCTTTAATAGCTTTTATTACTTTAATAAAAGATTTAGAAATTTTTTTTTTTTTTATAAAATAATAATACTTACCTAAATACTCTTTAGTAGTTCCTAAATAAGGTTTAATTTCTTTACTAAAATAAGGAGAATATTATTATATTTTATCTCCCCCTCTATATAGTTTAGCTTCTTAAATAGACTATTAGCTAGATTTATTATTTCTAATTAATATTTTAAGTTAAAGTTAAATACTAATAGTTTATATACCTAATAGGTAAGCTTTCCCTAAAAGTCTTATACTAATATATTAGTGATACTTTTTAAAGCTTAATAGTTTATTAATACTAAAAGCTTCTTTAATATATTCTATAAGTAGTAAGCTTAGTAGTTAAAGCTTTTAATAATAGCTAATAGCTCTTATTACTTTACTCCTTATTATTACTTAATATTATTAAGCTTTTATAAATAGTAAGCAACTAGTTACTACTAGCTATTAATAAACTATAATAGTATACTAGATATAGCTTTAATAGAAGTATCTATCTTAACTTATATATTATAGATAGGGTTTTAATATTAGAAGATAGTTACTAAGTAGAAGGTAACCTTAAGCTACTTAAATATAGCTTATACTTCCTTAAGCTAGTAAAACTCACCTTATTTCTTATTATTCTTATTACTTTTAAATAAAGAGGTTATTAAAGCTATAATACTTAAGTACTTAGCGATAAATTTATAGTAGAAGTTATAAAACCTTAAGAAGACTTAAATCTCTTTATAAGTCCTTAATAGCTTCTATTTAGTAACTACTTAGATATAAGCTTAATCTATAGATATACTCTCTAGTATAATTATATACCTTAAGAACTTAACTTCTTATTAGTAGAACTTATACTTATTAAGCTTTATATAGAGTTACTATTAGTAAAGCTTATAAAGCACTTAGCGAAAATTTTTTATATATTACTCTTTTATCTTAAAGTAAATTATAATATTATTTATATATATAATATAATATATATCTAATATTTTAGTAAGCGCTTAGTAGATATATACCTAAAACGTTATAAGTATATTTATTAATCTAAATAGCATAACTATATATTTAAAGTAACTATATTTTATCTTAAAGACTATCTTTTAGTAATTATTAAGCTTAATATAAATATATATAGCAAAGTATCTAGTAATATGCTATACGCCTTATAAGGGAGCTTTAATAAGTACTTACTAAGAAGTAAGTTATATAAGCTATATAGGCTTAATATGCTTAAGATATAAGGAGCGCTAAGAGTATAATATCTTCTTAATAAGGATATACCTTTATTTAACTTTTTAGTCTCTTCTAATTATTACTTATATAATAGTTATAAGCTTAGTTTATTAAATTTCACTCTTACTTTTATTAGTATATTATAACTATTTATAAAAGTAAGTAGAACTCTCTTTTTTTTCTTTTTAAACTAATTATAACTAACTAACTACTAAAATATCTAATCTTATTAACAACTAACTTATAAGTTTTAAATACCTCTTAAAGACTTAAGAAGATTAAAATAGCTAGATTATCTCTCTTAAGTTTAATTATATTCTTATAGAAGTTTAAAAATATATTAACTTAGACGCTTTAAATATTTTAAACCTCTTTAAAGATTAATATTAAAATTCCCTTAAGGTCTCTACTTTTATAAAAGAGGATTATATTTAATATACTTATAAGTACTTAAAATACTATTATTATTAAATTATAGAGAATTTAAAGCTTAAGAGAATTTTATTTACCCTCTTTAGTCTTAAATTTAAATATTTAATAAAACTTTTAATTAAGAATTTAATACTCTTTAATTATTATAAACTATATCTTTATACCTAAAAGATTTAAGCTAAATATAAAAGAAATAATTAAATAATAAACTTTTATTAATATTAAGAAATCTAAAACTAAGTTATATAAATAAATAATAAAGAACTTTTAAACTTTATCTAGCTTAAACTCTTAATAAAAACTAAGTTTAAATAAGAGGTTTAAAGAAATACTTTTATAACTACTCTTAGAATATCTTAAACTTTTAGAATATCTTAAAAGATAATTATAACTTATCATAAAGCTTAAATTACTATAAACTTTATAATAAGTAATAAACTTCTTTATTATACTCTCTAAATAGTAATTTATACTTTAAAAAAATACTTTATAAGAAGAGAATTAGTAATTATTACTACTATAAGAGAGGAGTATCTTATTATACTTAAAAAAGTATTTTATTTATTAATTAATCTTAAGGGTTTCTATACTCTTTATTTTATAGTTTTTAATAAAAAATTAAATTATAATATTTTAAAAGTATATAAAGCTTTTATAATAAGAAACTTTTTTTAAATAATTAAAATTTAACTTATTTTTAATTAAACTACTTAATATTTTTAGAATTATATAATTCTTAAAGAGAGTAGCTAAATAACTTTTTCTCTTAAAGAAATAGAAACCTTATTTAAAAGAGTTATAAACTTATAAGTCTAATAAAAAAAGAGCTATTTAAATAACTACTTTATAATACTTAAAAGAAAATCTAACTTATAGTAAAACTTAAATAATATTAATATATATTTTAAGCTTTAAAACTCTTTAAGTAATACTTAAAACTATTTATATTTTAATTATATAAATTTAAAGTTTATAGCTTAATATATTTAGTTTTTTATAAAATATACTTAAGTAAAGTTCTCTTTTATAAGAAAATACTTATATAGATATACTTCTTAACGTATTTAGAAATAAAAGAGTAATATTAAAAATAAAGCTTTTAATAAGAAGTATAAAGCTTTTTATAATATTTTTATTAAAACTAAATAAGCTATAGCTAAAAAGATTAATAAATTAATAAAATAGAGGTATACTTCTATAAATATTCCTTTAAATAGGTTTATTACTATAATTATCTTTTAATCTACTTTAAACTTTCTTCTTCTTTAAGAAAAAAGAAGGTTTTTAATTAAAGCTTTTTTTATAAATATTATTAATTCTACTCTATTTTAATATTTAATTATTATAGATATTAAAATATCTACTTATTTTATAAATAATCTTAATCTTCTTAAAGATTACTATAAGCTAAATAAACTAAACTAAATTATAGCTAATTTATAATCTCTTTATATTAAAAGAATAAATATTAAAGTTTTTAAGAACTTTTTAAATAAGCTTAAAAGTATTAATATAGAGGATCTTATTTTAAAAAATATCTCTTATATAAAAAGTTTTTATACTAACTTAATCTCTAAGTATTACTTTAAAATAGCTAATATTTAGTATTATAGAGGTATTAATAAGCTTTACTTTAGAAGTAATAAAAGTTTTACTTTTTATAAACTTATTTATAATAATAAAAAAATACTCTTTTTTAAATATAAACTTTCTTTTAATTACTTCTTTACTTTAGATTACTCTTTATTATATATTAATATAAGCTATTCTAGAGAAGTTAACTTTATTTATATAGCTATATTTAGTAACTTTTTATAATTATTATTTAGATTAAAACCTATATATAGTAATTCTACTTTATTATAATATCTTTATTTTAGATATTTTAAACTTAATATTTTTAAATATTTAGTTTAAAATATTTAAAGAGTGAAGATTAAAAGCTTAATATAATTAAAATATAAGGAATATATAATAACTATATATAGAAAATAATCTTAAGAAAACCTTTAAAAACCTATAGTTTATATTAATATTAGAAAATACTTTAAGATCTCTTTAACTATTTAGTTACTTTATTAGAAATTTTATAGCTTTTACTTATTAAAAATAAATATTTTAGAAAACTTTATAGTTTTTATTTTTATTTAAAAATATATTTTAAAGTATTTTATATAATTTTAATATTTAAAAACTAAGTTTTAAAATAGAAAAAAGTATTTATTTATAAAATATAATAAGATAATAAATAAGTAGTTATAAAGATCTTTAGTTATATTAAATATAAGAAATAACTTTAAGAAAAGAGGATTATTTTAAAGCTTCTTTTATTTTATATAAGAATACTTATAAAAAAGATTAAGAAAATTAAAAAAAAAAGTAATTACTAAAAATATTAAAATAAAAATAATAATAAATTTATTAATAAGATTATAGAATAAATTAATATTTATAAGAATTTTCTTATTTAATATAAGTTTATATTTCTTAATAAACTAGAAGTTATTAAATAAAACTAAATAGGAATAATTTAAAAAGTATATAAACTTATAAATATTAGTTTATAAAGTTTTAGAATTTCTTTATTTTTAATTTTATTAAAGAGGGATATATACTTATAGTTATAAAGTATATCTTCTAAAAAGAGAGAGAGAAAAAGAGATAAAAAAAAGAAAATTTAAAATATCTCTATATAAATATATTAAATATCTTATAAAATATATACTAAATATATATAATCTCTATAAAGTATAAATCTTAACTTTTAAAAGAGTAATTATTATTTATAATTTAATAAGAGTAAGTTTAATTTAAAAGAGGACTTTAAAGAAGTCTTAT
Source organism: Colletotrichum sp. SAR 10_99 (assembly GCA_028654355.1). Taxonomy (NCBI): domain Eukaryota; kingdom Fungi; phylum Ascomycota; class Sordariomycetes; order Glomerellales; family Glomerellaceae; genus Colletotrichum; species Colletotrichum sp. SAR 10_99. The sequence continues at coordinate 19,408 of JAQIUT010000226.1, forward strand.
AAATTAAAAAAGCTAAAATAACTATAAATTTTATTAAAAAAATAGTTAACTTCTTTAGTTTAATTTTATAAAAACTTAATATCTTTATAGAAGATAATTTTATTTTAAGAAAAAAGGTTATTATATAAATAATATAATAAGATATAAAAAATAAAAACTTAATTAAGAGAACTTAATAAACTTTACTTATATTTAAATATATATCTAACTTACTTAGTTAGAAATATCTTAAAAGTAATATCTTTATTATTACTTTTAAAATAATAGAAAAGCTAAATATATTAAATAAAAAAAAGTATTTAACTATAAATAAAGTTAGTTTTAAAATAAGAATAGAGTTACTTAAAAAATAAAACTTTTTAGATTTAGCTAGTAGCTTAAAAAAAAGTTCTCTTTAACTTTAAGATTAGCTTAACTTAAAAAATATTAATAAAAAAACTTTATAGTTACTATAAATATATTTATATACTTATAAAGTATAAGAAAAGTTATATATAAACTAATAAATTACCTCTATTTAAAAGAAAGCTTTTATATTTATAGCTAATATACCTTTTATATTATATATTACTATAAAGTAAATAAGGAATTTCTTCTTTATTATTTTTATATTATTCTAATATAAAGAAAATAAAAAAGACTTATAATATAATATCTTATACTTAGTAGTATAAAATACTACTTAGAGATTTTTTAAAAAAAAATTTCTTTATAAAATAGGTCTATAAAAATAAAAGCTAAAGTTTTTTTTAAAAAAGAAAATAAACTATATTATATTATACTTTTAGCTTTTTTAAAGAGCTAAAATAATCTAGAGAAATTACTTAAAAATATATAAATATTATTTTATATAGCTACTTAAGAAGAGATTAAAAAGTTACTCTATAAAAGAATATAGAGGTTAATAAACTATAGATATATATACTTAAAATCTCTCTTTCTAAAATAAATATTTATTTATAAACTTAATAAAAATAGCTATTTAGATTAATATAAAGTAAGGATTTATATAAATAGGGATTTCTAAAAAAGAAGATTAAAAGAGATATATATAATAACTTTTATAATATATATATTTAAAGTAGTTATAATACTAATAGTAAAGTTTAATCTAAAAGTACTTTGATATAATATTATTAATACTTTTCTTAATATAAATATATTTAAAAATAGAGTATTAATTATTTATAAACTTCTTTTTAGAAGTATAATACTCTTTATAAATTATATTATTAAGAACTTTAATAGTAAATATATTAAACTTAAAAAAGTATTTTATAAGTTTTATAATATATTACTTTTATAGTATAATAAGTTTTACTTAATATTTAAAAGCTTAAGACTTAAAGTTTTAAAAGAGGATTTATATCTTTTTTAAAGCTTAGATTAAAAAGTTTTTATTATTTTCTATATTAATAATATTCTTATACTATTTTATAAGGATAATAAATAGTACTTAAGAAAAGTAATTAATAAGATAATAAAAGTTTATAAAGTTAAAGAGTAAAATCTTATTAAGTAATATCTTAAAATATAAGTTATTAAGAATTAAGTAACTTATAAGATTTACTTTACTTATAACTTATATATATAGAAGATTATTATTTATTTTAATCTTTATAATAAAGTATATTTCTCTATATTACTCTCTTTAAGTGAACTTATAAAGAATAAAGACTAAATAACTTCTTAATAAGTAAAATTATTCTAAGAAATAATAAGGTTTATTTTATATATAGCTATCTTTTTATAAATAGATATAACTATTTTATTTTTAGTCTTTTTATAATTCTTTATAAATTTTTTTTTAAGAATATTTTTATATAATAAAGTATATAATTTACTATTTTTTTTAATATTTACTACTTTATAGTTTACTTTAATAGTTTAAAAAGTAAACTTATAAATATAATAACTCTCTTTATTACTAAAAATACTTTATTTATAGATAACTTAAAGTTTGATTAATTCTTATAAAGATATATTATAATAATATTTAAAAGAGTAATTTAATAAAAAGCTATAAAATAAGTAATTATTACTATATTAACTATAAAAGCTAAGTTCTTAAGTTTTAATAAAACTATAAAAGAAATAGTTACTTTTTAAAAGCTTTTTAAAGAAATTAAACTTAATTTTAAGAATATATAGAAGATTTACTATAATAATTAATAAATAATCTATTTTATTATAAGTAATAGAAAATATATTTTTACTTATTTATATTATATAAATATCTATAATATATAGTTAAAATATGAGTATAAAAAAGAAAGCTTTAAAGTAGTTTATATATTAATTTCTAAAATATTAATAAATAAACTTATAAAAAACTTCTTATAAGTAAAGTTTAAAAACTTTAGAAGTCTTTTTAACTTATAAGATTTAAGATATTTAATTATATTTATAAAGTTATAAGTAAAAAATACTTATAAAAGCTTTTCTTCTTAATAACTTAAAAAGCTATAAAAAAAGTATAAAACCTAAGAAATCTATATAAGTATTAAGTTAATCTAGCTATTTATAAAATATAAAAACGCTACTCTTTATAAAAACTAAAAACCTATAAGTATTTAAAGTTTATTATATATAATATCTAAGAGATCTAGGATTTCTATAAACTTCTTCTTTTAGTTAAAACTAAAGAAAGTATATCTTATAAGTATAGTTAGGTTATAGTTAATATATTTATAAATATATTATATATAAGTATTATAAGTAATAGTAATACTTTTATAAATAAGACTTTAGTAAAGAGATCTCTTATAAGTATACTTAAGACTAATAAGAATAGATATAATAGTAATAGCTTTAGTATAAAGGATAATATAAGAATTTCCTTAAGAATTATATAAATAAACTATAAGAATTAAGCTAAAAGTACTTAAAATTATAAAAACTATATCTATTAATTCTTTATTATAAGAAGTATTTAATTTTAGCTTCTAAGGAGTATTTTTAGCTTAATACTTATAAACTACTTCTTTTTTAGCTTTAGCTTCTTTTAAAACCTCTTCTTACTTATAATAAGTAATCTCTTAAGAGTTCTTATATATATTAGTAAGAGTATAATTAAATAGATATCTCTTAAGAACTTTATTAAGATACTTTAAATAATAATTTAAAGTATTAAAAGAGAAAAAAAAGTATTAAGTATTTATAATATTAAGAGTAGGAGTTTTAATAAGAGGAGTATTTATAAGCTAACTACTTACTAGAGGAGTATAAAGGTTAAAGTAAGTAGAGGACTTATTTTAGATCTAAGTAATTACTTTATTTAGCTTATTTTCTTTATTTTCTTAAGTATCTTTTTCTTTTTAAAAATATTATTTACTCTTTAAACTATAGTTTCTTAGTAAATAATAAAGAACGCTTTTAGTTAGAGGGAAAAGCTAGCTTTTAGGAGTAATATAGCTATTAAGAATACTTATAGGGAGAGAAAAAGGAATTAGACTAAAAGCGCTTATATTAAAATACTAAATATTTATAATAAGTTTCTAAGTAGATCTACTTAAGAGAAATAAATAGCTAGGAGCGCTTATAATAGAGTAGGAAGGAGTTAAAGCTAGAGGATAAAGTATAAAAAATAGAGATATATTTATACTAGAGGACTCTCTAAAGTAAGTAACCTTATTAAGAGTACTCTTAAGTATAGTTATAAGAGTTTAGTTATTAGTAACCTTTTCTATATAAACCTTTTTATAAAGAGTTAAACTTTTATTTCTATTTATAAATCTTTAGTTATATATATATTATTTAAGAGTATTTTTTTAAGTATTAATTTAAGTTAAATAATATTACTTATAAGTTAATAAGATTAATAAGTAAAAACTTATAAATATTTTTATAGTATTAATAGACTTAATAGCTTTTTTATTTATAGTATCAGCTTAATAATAAGTAGTATTATATATTTATAAGTATATAATTAAAGTTCTTAAGGAATAAGTATATATAGACTATATCTTATATACTTATAGAAATTATAGTAGTTAATCTAATATAAGTAGAAAAGAACTTTTAAATAATATATATTACTTATAAAACTTTATATATATTAATTTTTAAGAAGATCCCCCTTATTATAATTATATAAATAGTACTTAAGATTAAGTCTCTTAATTAAATATTTTCTTAAGAAAAAAAGTATAAGTATGATATTACTTTATAAATAGAAAAATATTTATCTTAGAAATTACTTTTATTTTTATTTTTATTTAAAATAAAAATAACTTACTTATATTTATAATTAATAGTATTAGTCTACTTTAAAGTATAAATAAGAGTAGGAATAAACTCTTAAGTAAGCTTTTATATAGATTTATAAATATATTTTTAAGAAAGTTTAAAAATAGAAGTCTTATAAAAAGTAAGAGTATTTTAGTAAGTAAGTTAGTTTTATTTATATAGATAGTATATAGCTTTAAACTTATAAATAAACTAACTATACTCTTAGATAATATTAAACTTTATAAAATTATATTAAGAAGTAGGATAGAAGTAATAAAAGCTTAAGATATCTTTAAATTTAATATCCTTATTATTAGTATTAAATTTATTTTCTACTTATAAAATAGTTAATATACTTATAACTACTTTATAGCTATAAAGTAGTTATTATAGCTAGTACTTATTATATTATAAGTATAATATATTAATAAGAGGATTAAAGATTTAGAGAGAAGAAGATTTATAAGGAAATAAAGAGGGGAAAAACTTATAAAGAAATAAAAAAGAGTAAATTACTATATAAATAAAGAAAAGGATCTTATAAGTAATAGAAAAATAATACTTATAAAAATATAAAAGTTAGGATATATAAAGAAAAAAAGTTTCTATAGAAAGGTTTATAAAAAATTCTACTTTTATTTATATTAAGAGAGTACTTACTTAACTAGCTTACTTAATATTAGTATAGTTTATATATTTATATAGTATTAATAATATATTATAAGTTAAAAGGTCTTTTTATAACCTTATAAAGGAGTACTTTATAGCTTTTTTAAGAGTACTCTTTATTATACTATAAATAACCTTATATTAATACTATAGTTATTTTAGTTTAGATAAGTCCTCTTAAGTATAAAGCTCCTATTAGCTATATATATAGCTAAGGGGGTATATAGTGAGGTATCTAGTAATATGCTATATACTTTATAAAAAAGCTTTAGTAAGTACTTATTAAGGAGTAGGTTATATAAGCTATATAAGCCTAATATACTTAGGATATAAGGAGCGCTAAGAGCGTAATATCCTCTTAGAAAAGATATACCTTTATTTAACTTTTTAGTCTCCTCTAATTATTACTTATATAATATAAATAATATTACTTATAAGTTAATAAGATTAATAAGTAAAAACTTATAAGTATTCTTATATTATTAGTAGACTTAATAGCCTTTTTACTTATAGTATTAGCTTAGTAATAAGTAGTATTATATACTTTATAAGTATATAGTTAGAGCTCTTAAAGAATAAGCTTATAGGGATTATATCTTATATACTTATAGAAATTATAGTAGTTAATCCTATATAAATAAAAAAGAACTCTTAAGTAGTATATATTACTTATAAAACCTTATATATACTACTTATTAAGAAGATCTCCTTTATTATAGTTATATAAGTAGTATTTAAAATTAAGTTTTTTAATTAAATGTTTTTTAAAAAAAAAGAGTATAAATATAAAATTACTTTATAAATAAAAAAATACTTATTCTAGAAGTTATTTTTATCCTTATCCTTATTTAAAATAAAAATAGCTTATTTATACTTATAATTAATAGTATTAGTTTACTTTAAAGTATAAATAAAAGTAAAAGTAGACTTTTAAATAAGCTCTTATATAGACTTATAAGTATACTCTTAAGTAAGTTTAAAAATAGAAGTCTTATAAAAAGTAGAAGTACTTTAATAAGTAAACTAACTTTATTTATATAAGTAAAATATAGCTTTAAACTTATAAATAAACTAACTATACTTTTAAATAATATTAAACTTTATAAAATTATACTAAAAAATAGAATAAAAGTAATAAGAGATTAAGATATCTTTAAAGTTAAGATCTTTATTATTAGTATTAAATTTATCTTTTACTTATAAAATAGTTAGTTAGTAACTCTAGAAATAGGTTAATAGTACTTATAATTATCTTTATCCTAAGAAGATAAGATCTTAATAAGCGCCTTATTTTACTTATTAGTAAGCTTATTAGTATTATTATTTTAATAAACTTACTAAATACTCTTAGTTTTATAATATATTTATAACTACTTTATAGTAGTAGAATAGTTAGTATAGCTAGTATATACTTTTATATAAGTATAATATTATAATATAAAAATTAAAAACTTAAGAAAAAAAAAGGATTTATAAGAAAATAAAGAAAGAGAATAGATTACTAAATAGGTAATAAAAAAGATCTTATAAGTAATAATAAAATAGTACTTATAAAATATAAAAGTTAAGATATATAAAGAAGGAAAAATTTCTATAGAAAAGCTTATAGAAAATTCTACTCTTATTTATATTAAGAGAGTACTTATTTAACTAGCTTATTTAATACTAATATAATTTATATATTTATATAGTATTAATAATATATTATAAGTTAAAAGGTCTTTTTATAACCTTATAAGGAAGTACTCTATAGCTCTTTTAAGAGTATTCCTTACTATACTATAAGGAACCTTATATTAGTATTATATTTATTTTAGTTTAAAATAAGTCCTCCTAAGTATAAGGCTCCTATTAGCTATATATATAGCTAAGGGGGTATATAGTAAGGTATTTAGTAATATACTATATACCTTATAAGGGAGCCTTAGTAAGCGCTTACTAAGGAGTAGGTTATATAAATTATATAGGCCTAATACGCTTAGGATATAAGGGGCGCTAAGAGCATAATATCCTCTTAATAAGGATATATCTTTATTTAACTCTTTAGTCTCTTCTAACTATTGCTTATATAATAAAAGCTATAATAACTAACTTTATAATAAGGGTTTTATAGTTAATTACTTATTATAATAATTACTTAATTAAGTAATTACCTAATTAAGTAAAGGTTTATAAGGGAAAAATATAGTATATATATAATAGATTTTTCTACTTAGAATAGATTTTAAAAAAGTAAGTAATTTAACACTTTTATCTATTTAACTACTATTACTACCTATTATTAATACTCTTTACTTATTATTACTATTATTAATATTATTTCTTTTATATTAATAATAACTATATATACTAGCTATAAATAGTTACTCTTAATTAGTAGGAACTTTATTATAATAACTAATAAAATAAAAAGTTTCCCCCTTTTGCTATATTATATAATATTCCTACCCCTAATAATATTACTTTAATTATATACTATTTTATAACTATTATAAATACTAATATATTTTCTATTAAGTATTATTATACTTTATTAATTAATAAGTTAATAAGAAAGATAATTAAATAATTACTAAAAATATAATTAACATAGGATTTAGAATAAAGAGGAAATATACTTATATATAGTTTTAAAAAAATAACTAAAATAACTATCTCTAAAAGAGAAGCATATACTTTAAGGTTTTCTACTTAGGTTAGCTAAATATATAAATAATTATATATTTATAAGGACTCTTAATATATTAGATATAAAAGTTTAAACTTTATAAGTATAAGAAAGTATCTTTTATAGATTATAAAATATAAAACTTAAAGATTAATTATATTAATATTCCTATTATTATTACTTACTTTTTTTATATATAGTTTTAGCTACTACTACTATAGCCTTTAATTAGTAGGAAGACTATAGTAATTTTAAAGAAGTAAGTAATTTAATAGTTATATTTAATTAATTACTACTACTTATTATTATTATTAGTAGTATTATTTCTTTTATATAAATAATAACAACTTATATTAGTAATAAGTAGTTATTATTAAATATAAGAAACTTTTCTATAATAACTATTAAAATAAAAAGTTTCTCTCTTTTATTATATTAAATACTACCTTTATTCTTAATAATATTACCTCTATTATATATACTTTTAGAAGTTATAAGTTTGAAAGTATACTAGTTTTAATAAAATACTACTAAATAGTTTAAAATTAGCTAATATTTATTTAAAACTATAAAAAAAAATTTATAAAATAGATCTAACTATTTATAAGGAACAGCGCTAAGCTTCTAGCAAAAGATTAGCTAAACTCTACTAACTATATACCTACTTAGAAATCCTATGCTCCTAAAACTTAATAAGATTAAGTAATAGTTAATATGTAAATTAACCCCTTACGTTTAGAATCTAGCTCTTTCTAGTTTAAGCTTTTAGCTATATACTTTTATAATTTTATTACTTTTACTTCAATTTAAGAAACTAGTATAAATAGGATATTTAATATAAACTTATAATATATTACTAGATAATTAGCAAATAAATATAGCTTAGATAAGCTCTAAGGTAAACCTATAAACTATAATCTATAAGGACTTAGCTAGTAAGATATTAGTTACTTACTAAACCTTAAGATATAGGACTAAGCTTATAATAAGCTTAAGAAGATAGTTAATAACCTTATAGAAGGTATAGCTAAAGGAGCTAGCTAGAAGGGCTACTCCTAATCATAAAGAAGATTATTTTTATAAGACTAAGCTATAACGCTAGTTATATAGTTATTAGTTAGTAACTATATAGTAGATATTAGATAATAAGACTAGTTACTAAGACCTAGCTATAGGGATAACCTAGTTAGTATTATAAGCTGAACTATAGCTATAATATAATAGTAGTAGGAAAGCCTTATAGAATAGATATAACTATATATAAGAGTATATAGCTAAAGGCTTAAACTAGGAAGGGCTAGATTTTAAATGTAGGGGGTTAATTTATATATTAACTATTACTTAATCTTATTAAGTTCTAAGAGTATAGGATTTCTAAGTAAGTATATAGTTAGTAGAGTTTAGCTGATCTTTTACTAGAAGCTTAATGCTATTCCTTATAATTACCCCCCTCTCTAGAGCTTTAGTCCTTAAAGTATATAATTTTAGCCTTCTATACTTTTTAGTTAGTTGATTTCTTAGTATATCTATTCTACTAACTATAGGGTAGCTATTTAGCGTATATAGTAGAATATACCTCTTAAAATTTATTCTTAATGTTTCTTCTTTAATCCTATTTTATTATTTTAAGCTATTTATAGTAGGATATTATTTATTATAAGCTCTAAATAGCTATAATAATATAGTTTTACTTATTAGTAGTTATATAATTTTTATAATTAGTTAGTACCTATTTACTAACTATTTAGTAGTATATATTACTAGTGATTATTATTATATTATTACTTTAGTAATATTAATATATAAAGGTAAAAGACTTCTGCTACTTTTCTTCTAGAAAAGTTTTTCCCCTTTCTTCTTTTATATCTTATTTAATAGTTTATCTTTTTCTTCCTTTATATCTTATTATTCTTTTCTAAGCTTTCTTTAACCTTTTACTAATATATTCTATCCTTTTTCTCTTTTTTTACTTTTTATTTATTATTTCCTTTTCTTTACTATACTTCTTCTATCCTTTTACTATAATATCTTATATTACCTATATAGTTATTATACTAGAGAAGTATATCTATATACTTAAGTATAGTTATAATAACCTTATTAATATTACTAATAGTAGTTATTTCTACTTTAGTTACCTTAATAAGATATATACTAATATTATTAACTTTTAGTATATATATAGTAACTATTTAGAGAAATATATTCCCTATAAGGAGGAGAAGAAGAAGTATACTACTATAAGTATTATTTACTATAATTTTACTAATTATTTAGCATATTAATAGGTATTTTTTAAGTTCTCTATAAGCTCTAAAGTACTACTTAGGTAACTTAAGATTTCTTTAATAATTTTAAGACGTAAGAGAAAGATAATAATCTAAGCTTTCTTAAGTAGTTCTATATTTATTAAGCTTTCTCTAACTACTTAGTAGTATAGAAGCATATTATAAAGCTTATTTATAACCTAATAACTAATACTAGTAAGCTTAATATAGAGCAGCTTTAGCTTTAGGAGTTATCTTCTATCTATAAGTACTTCTTATTAAATATCCTTATTTATATAAGTATTTACTAACTATTTAATAATAATATAGTATAATATTAATAACTACTTAGATTAATATTATTATTAAGAAGTATAAAGTAGTTTACTACTTAAATACTATATCTCTAGCTTATATCTATAATAATACCTTTACTAAGTAGCTTTACAACCTTATTAAGCATCTTATTAATAAGCTCTATTAATACTTTATATTTAAGTTTACTAATAAAGAAGCTTTTAGTAAGTTTCCCTCTTTTAGTAATAAACTTCTCTAACGCTTTACTAACTATTTAGTAAATAATATCCTTATTTATAATATTACTATTATAGGCGCTTATCTTATTAGCTAAAGCTTTAGTACCTATATACTAAAGAAGTATCTTACTACTAAGATAGATAGGGATAAAGATAACTAAGAAGCTTAGCTTTCTCCTAGCCTTAAGAACTTACTATCTATTAGCTAAAGAGGTTATAGTTATAGCTATAATAAAACTTATTATAATAGTTATTATAATAGTTATACTTATAGTACTACTTAGTTTTTAAGTTTAGGTTTCTATTTTATTTCGCTAGTCTTACGCTATACTTTTACTAATAATACCTTAAGTTTTTATTTATTCTTTTAGATATTTTTATATTTTATAATATTATCTCTTTAGGTCCTTAACTTATACTTTTTAGGGCTAAATAAAGAATATCTCTAATCCTTAAGACTTAGGTTTTTATTATAATATATTATAATATCCTTTAATAAATATTTAATAACTTTTTACTATAATATTATACTTAGCTATTATCCTACTTCCTATAAGATTTCTTTATTCTAGCCTTAAACTTATAGACTACCTCCTATATATTTACTAAATTTAATATAAGCTCTTATATATTATATTCTATAAGCTATCCTACTTATTTAACTAAATATTACTTATTTTTACTATCCTCTTACTAACTAATAATCTCTTTAACCTCTTACTTTTCTAGTTTTTCTTTTAGTTTAAGGTATATAGCTATACTTTTACTATCTTTTTAGTAATTATCTTATAGCTTAATTAGGGTAACTAAAAATATATTATATATATAGTAGTACTATTCTAGTAGATAGACCTAATATACTTATAAGCTTATTAGTTTTATAATAGCTACTTATATAAACTTAAGTATTAGCTTTTTATTTTTAAACTAAAAGTTTTTTATTAATAGTCTAATAACTTATCCTTAATAGTATATCTACTCTTTATAATAAGTATTATAATATTTAGCTTAAGCTTCTATAGCCTTCTACTAGTATTTATATACCTTCTTATATAACTCTATTATATATATAATACGCTCTTTTATATCTTATACTATAACTTAGTTTAAAGGTATAATATACTTTATATAATATAAGTAGTAGCTATATAGTACTTCTATTAGTAAGTAGCTAGTAGTACTATAGTAACTATTATTATATATAAACTCTACCTTAAGTAGTTAGACTACCTATCTCTATAGTAAATCTCTAGTATACGCTTAAAAATACTTCTCTAAGGTCTAATAGGTCTTTTTAAACTACCTATCTATCTAAAGGTAGTATACTATTAAAAAGCAGCATTTTATAGCCTTTTTATATATAAGTTCCTCTTAGAATTAGTTTATAAAAAGTTTATCCCTATTACTAATAATACCTTCTAATATATTAAAGCAGTACTTAACTTATTTATATATAATTTATATTAGTTTAGTAGCTATTAGCTACTTAGTTATTAAGATAAATATTTTAAACTTTATTATCCTATATATTATAACTAATATTAAGTTATACTTACTATTATTATCCTAAATACTTACTAGTAATCTTATAATAAAGTCTATACTAACCTCTTAGAATAAGTATAATAATAGTAGCAATAGTTATAACTTACTATAAGGCTTATACTATAGGATGCAAATACCTTAATATATCTAGTAGCTAGTAATATAGTTATATATATTAGTAGCTAAGTTAGGCTAGTAGAACTTCCTTAAGATTAACTTAATAGTCTTATTAGATCCTATATATCCTACCCTACTATTATCATAATATTAGTAAAAGATTTTATATCTAAATAACCTTTTACTTAATATCTCTAACCTCCCTTTATAGAATAAAGTTCTAGCTATATTAATTATATAACCCTTCTAATTGCTAGCTAGTCTATAAGCTTTCTCTAATTAGATCTAGTAGTATAGGTTATTAGCCTATAATCTATAAATAAGACTTTTTAGTTATTTAGAAGGCCTTTAGTAATATACTATTTCGCCCTCTATAAGCTCCTTTATAACTAGATATAAGATATACTATTATAAAGTAAGGATCCTAATATTAAATAAATCCTCTAGGTTGTTAACTTTTTACTAAATGCTCCCTACTTCCCCCTTTACTCCTTAGCTCTAAGTCCTTATAATTATAATATTTATAATATTATTAGTATGCTATAAAGCGTAGCGCTAATAAGAGACTAAAATATCTCTACTCCTAAAGCTATCCTTTTAGATAGAGCCTTCCTCTTTAATAACCTTTACTACTTTAATAAAAGATTTAGAAATCTTTATTTTTCCTTATAGGGTAGTAATACCTACCTAAACGCTCTCTAGTAGTTCCTAAATAAGGTTTAATTTCTTTACTAAAGTAGGGAGAATATTATTATATTTCACCTCCCCCTCTATATAGTCTAGCCTCTTAAATAGACTATTAGCTAGATTTATTACTCCTAACTAATATTCTAAGTTAAAGTTAAATACTAATAGTTTATATACCTAATAAGTAAGCTTTCCCTAAAGGTCTTATGCTAATACGCTAGTAATACCTTTTAGAGCTTAATAGTCTATTAATATTAAGAACTTCTTTAATATACCTTATAAGTAGTAAGCCTAGTAGTTAAAGCTCTTAATAATAGCTAATAGCTCCTATTACTTTACCCCCTATTATTACTTAATATTACTAAACTTCTATAAATAGTAAGTAACTAGTTACTACTAACTATTAATAAACTATAATAATATACTAGATATAGCCTTAATAGAGGCGTCTATCTTAACTTATATATTACAAATAGGGTCTTAGTATTAGAAGATAGTTGCTAAGTAAAAAGTAACTTTAAGCTACTTAAATATAGCTTATACCTCTTTAAGCTAATAGAATTCACCCTATTTCTTACTATTCTTACTACCCTTAAGTAAAGAGGTTATTAAAGCTATAATACTTAAGTACTTAGTAATAAATTTATAATAGAAGTTATAAAACCTTAAGAAAACTTAGATCTCTCTATAAGTCTTCAGCAGCTTCTATTTAGTAACTACTTAGATATAAGCCTAATCTATAAATATACCTTCTAATATAATTATATACCTTAAGAACTTAACTTCCTATTAGTAGAACTTATACTTATTAAGCTTTATATAGAGTTACTATTAGTAAAGCCTATAGAGCACTTAGTAAAGGTCTTCTATATATTACTCCTTTATCTTAAAGTAAACTATAACATCATCTATATACATAATACAACATATATCTAATATTTCAGTAAGCACCTAGTAGATATACGCCTAAAACGTTATAAGTGCATTTATTAATCTAAATAGCATAACTATATATTTAAAGTAACTATACCTTATCCTAAAGGCTATCTTCTAGTAATTACTAAGCTTAATATAAATATAATAGTATATATCCTTAATATTAATCTTTAAGATCTATTTTACTCCCTAAAGCCTATCTAATAATTCGCTAATCAATAGTAATAAATACTAGTTTTTCAGCATTACCTTATTTAACCCCCTATAGTCTATATAAAAGTATAATAACCTATCCTTCTTTAATATAAATAAGATTAAAGCTTTAGCCTCACTAGTAAAAGGCTAAATCCTTCTAGTTACTTAGTTTTTAGTAATATATCAGCAAAGCTTCTCTAGCTAATACTTATTTAGTAGATATATTAGCCTATAAGGAGGCTTCTTTCCCTTAACTAAGTTAATAGAATATTCTATATCTTTAAGGACTAAGTATTCCTTTACTACCTACTTATTAAATATTAGCTGCTCTTCTTATAGCTCTAATAGTAGTTTAATATCTTTATCCTTATTCTCTTTATCTTCTCTAAAAGCTTTTATTAACACCTCATAAAGTATAATATTACCTAAAATATATAAGATATATATCTTCTAGCTATTTTCTATAACTTCCTATATAAATGCTAATAGTTTAGTAATACTAATCTACTTATACTCCTATATATTTAATTAGATATTAATAATAATACCTTCACAACCTATAAAGTATTAAGATAATAAGAGGTCTCCTAGCCCCTCTAAGTAGTTAGCTTTAGCAAATAATTACTAAATCTTTTATAGATATCCTTCTAAGTTAATTAAGAAGAACGTTAGCTAGAATATATCTTTTAAACCTACTATAATACTATTAAATCCCTCTAAAATAAGAACTTTAGCTATAATTAGCTATAATTAAAGCAACTTAACTAGTCTATTACTAATAATATTAACTTATAAATAGGTATCTATATCTATTACTACTTCTTATTTAGTAATACTTTAAAAGATAATTACCTATCTCTTTATAATATCTCCTACTAGAATAGTATCTAGTTTTAGCTTTAGCATAGAAGCTACTAGTATAATCCTCTAGCCTACTTATTTTCTAATAAGTTAAGCTCTTTAACCTATCTAGTAGTCTAAATTATATTAACCTTAGCTTTTCTAGCTACCTATTAATAAGCTACTAATATCTTATTTATATCTTAATTAGACCTCACTTTTAAGTATTCCCTTCTCTTATATCCCTTCTATTTATACTTAAAGTATATAAAGAGGTCTTCTATTAAAAGCTTAAGCTCTTAGGTTTATCCTTAGCAGTCTAATCTCTATAAAAAGCTACTAAATTATTAAGAAGTAATTAAGCTTACTAATCTAAAGTCTAATTTCTAATTTAATAGAAATAAGCTCCCCTTATAGCTACCTCTTATAGATAGCAGCCCCCTTAAGGTATATTCCTTACTTATATAGTGCTTCCTATTCTTACTTTATAATTAGTTACTACCCTTTTAGTAGTATAGTTCCTAGAGGCGTTTAGCTTCTATAGCTATATCTTTAAGCCTCTAGATTAAAACCTTAAGGCGCTCTATTTCATAATAGAGGAAAGATATTAATTAGAAGTAAAAAGTATAAGCTTCTACCTTACTATCCTCTATACCTAGTATCTTTAGGTTTTAATAAATTACTAACTATTTAATAAAAAACTATATTAAAGATTAGTTCTCCTTCTACCTTATTATATCTAAATTCTCATAATATTACTATTCTTAAAGTTCTAAGTTAATATACCTTTAGTAAATAAACGCTATAAAATAATCCTATATTAACTCTTCTTCTAGACCTACCCTATAATATTACTACTTAATTTAGAGAGCTAAAGTTATCTTTATAAAGGCCTATTAGGTCTACTACTCTAGTAAGCTACTAAAGTATAGTTAGTAACTATCTTTAATAGCTTATAGCTAATTACTAACCTAGTTAACTATAAAGTCCTCACTTAGCATATAGTAGTTATATAAAAATAGTTTCTCATACTCTTTTAAAATCTATCTTATTACTAGCCTATTAGTAAGCTACTAGATAAGCATAGCAGTTTATTCCTCAT
The DNA here is from genome assembly GCA_028654355.1 of Colletotrichum sp. SAR 10_99. NCBI lineage: Eukaryota > Fungi > Ascomycota > Sordariomycetes > Glomerellales > Glomerellaceae > Colletotrichum > Colletotrichum sp. SAR 10_99. Next base: position 35,200 of record JAQIUT010000226.1, read on the forward strand.
ACTATAACTACTATAGTTATATCTATTCTATAAGGCTTTCTTACTACTATTATATTATAGCTATAATTTAGCTTATAACGCTAGCTAAGTTATCCTTATGTAAGGAACAGCGCTGAGCTTTCGGCAAAAGATCGGCTAAATTCCGCCGACCGTGCACCTACTCAGAAATCCTGCGCTCCTAGAACTTAGCAGGATTAAGCAATAGTCAATACACGAATTAACCCCCTACGTTCAGAATCCAGCCCTTCCTAGTTTAAGCCTTTAGCTACATACTCTCACAATTCTATTGCTTCTACCTCAATTCAAGAAACCAGCGCAGGCAGGATATCTAACACAAACTTACAACGCGTCGCCAGACGATCAGCAAACGAATACAGCCTAGACGAGCTCCAGGGCGAACCTACAAACTACGATCTACAGGGACTCAGCCAGCAGGACACCAGTCGCTCGCCAAACCTTAAGATACAGGACCAAGCTCATAATAAGCTTAGGGAGACGGTTAACAACCCCATAGAAAGCGTAGCCGAAAGAGCCAGCCAGAGAAGCCGCTCCCAATCGCAAGGAAGATCGTTTTCACAAAACCAGGCCATAACGCCAGTCACACAGTTATCAGTCAGCAACCGCACAGCAAACATTAGACGACAAGACCAGTCGCTAGGACCCAGCCACAGGGACAACCTAGCCAGCATCATAAGCCAAACTATAACTATAATGCAACAGCAGCAAGAAAGCCTCATAGAACAGATACAACTACAGCAGTCGCAGCATAAAGAACAAACCGCTACGCTTATCTAGCAGCTTACTAACAGGCTAGCAATAAGATAAACTCTAAAGAAGTATAAGAAACTACCCTCATATAACTACTATACACTAAGCAAGGACTTCATAATCGACTAGGTCAGCAATTAGCTATAGGCCATTAAGGATAGTCACTAACTACACCCTAGCAGCTCGCTAGAGTAGCAGACCTAATAGGCCCTCATAAAGATAACTTCAGCTCTCTAGACTAAGTAGCAACACTATAAGGTAGGTCTAGAGGAAGAGTTAACATAAGATTATTTCACAGCATTTATTTGCTAAAAGTATATTAACCTAGAACTTTAAGAATAGTAATACTATAAAAATCTAAATATAATAAGGTAGAAAGAAAACCAGTCTTTAATATAGTTTTTTGCTAAATAGTTAGCAATCTATTAAAACCTAAGGATACTAAGCGTAAAGGATAATAAAGCAGAAACCTATACCCTCTACTTCTAACTAATGCCTTTCCTTTACTATAAAATAGAGCGCCTTAAGGTCTTAATCTAGAAGCCTAGGGATATAGCTATAGAGGCTAAACACCTCTAAGAACTATACTACTAAAAGGGTAGCAACTAATCATAAAATAAGAGTAAGAAGTGCTATATAAGCGAGGAACACACCTTAAGGGGGCTACTATCCATAAGAGGTAGCTATAAAGGGAGCTTATTTCTATTAAACTAGAAATTAAACTCTAGATCAGTAAGCCTAATTACTCCCTAATAATTCAGTAGCTTTTCGTAGAAACCAAACCGCTAAAGATAAGCCTAAGAGCTTAAGCCCTTAATAGAAGACCCCCTTATATACTTCAGGTATAGATAGAGAGGATATAAGAGAAGGGAATACCTAAAAGTGAGGTCTAACTAGGATGCAAATAAGACGCTAGTAGCTCACTAACAAGTAGCTAGAAAAGCTAAAGTTAATGTGATCTAGACTACTAGATAAGTTAAAGAGCTTAACTTATTAGAAAATAAGTAGGCTAGGGGACTATACTAGTAACCCCTATATTAAAGCTAAAACTAGATGCTATCTTAGTAGGAAATACTATAAAAGGATAGGTAATTATCTTCTAAAGCGTTACTAAATAAGAAGTAGTAGTAGATATAGATACTTATTTATAAGTTAATATTATTAGTAGTAAACTAGTTAAGTTGCTCTAACTATAGCTAACTACAGCTAAAGTCCCTATCTTAGAGGGATTTAATAGTATTATAGTAAGTTTAGGAGATATATTCTAGCTAATATTCTTCTTAATTAACTTAGAAGGATATCTATAGAAGATTTAGCAACTATTCGCTAAAGCTAACTACTTAGAAGGGCTAAGAGACCTCTTATTATCCTAATACTCTATAGGTTGTAAAAGTATTATTATTAACACTTAATTAAATATGTAGGAGTATAAGTAGATTAGTATTGCTAAACTATTAGCGTTTGCGCAAGAAGTTGTGGAAAATAGCTAGAAAGTATACATCCTATATATCTTAGGTAATATTACACTTCATGAAGTGCTAATAGAAACCCTTAGAGAAGATAAAGAGAATAAGGATGAAAACGCTAAACTACTACTAAAGCTATAAAAAGAGCAGCTAACATTTAATAAGTAAGTAGTAAAGGAATACTTAATCTTTAAAGATGTAGAATATTCTATTAACTTAGTTAAGGGAAAAAAGCCTCCCTATAGGCTAATATATCTACTAAATGAGCATTAGCTAGAGGAGCTTTGCTAATATATCGCTAAAAACCAAGCAATTAGAAGGATTTAGCCCTCTACTAGTGAAGCTAGAGCCCTAATCTTATTTATACCAAAGAAGGATAGGTCACTACGCCTTTATGTGGACTATAGGGGCCTGAATAAAGTAACGCTAAAAAACTAGTATCTATTACTACTAATTAGCAAACTATTAGATAAGCTTTAGGGAGCAAAATAGATCTTAAAGATCGACATTAAGGATACATACTACCGTATTCATATCAAGCCCAGCAATTGCTAGAAGACAGCCTTTAGGACAAGGTATAGTCACTTTAAATATACAGTTATGCCGTTTAGATTAACAAATACACCTGCAACGTTTCAGGCGTACGTCCACCAGGCGCTCGCCGAAATGTTAGACACATATTGCATCGCGTATATAGACGATATCATAGTTTACTCCAAGACAAAGGAGCAACACACAGAAGACCTTCGCCAAGTACTCCGCAGGCTTCACCGATAGCAACTCTACGCGAAGCTCAGTAAGTATAGGTTCTACTAATAGGAAGTTAAGTTCCTAAGGTATATGATCACACCAGAGGGCGTATCTATAGACCAGGCTCGCGTCCAAGCAGTCGCCGAATAGAAGCCGCCGAGGACCTACAGAGAGATCCAAATCTTCTTAAGGTTTTACAACTTCTACTGCAAATTTATCACTAAGTACTCAGGCATTATGGCTCCAATAACCTCTTTACTTAAGGGTAGCGAGAACGGCAAGAAACAGGGTAAATTCTACTAGCCTAAGGAAGCATAGGCTGCGTTCAAGCAACTCAAGGTCGCCTTCTACTCAGCAACCATCCTCCAACACTAGGACCCCATCCGCGACACACAGGTCGAGACAGACACCTCTACTAAGGCTATATCCGGCATACTATCACAGTTTGTCGACAGCCAGTAGCAACCAGTCGCCTACTATTCGCAGAAGCTTAGCGATACTAAGCAACAATAGGGGGCAGGGCAACAGGAGCTATTAGCCATCGTCGAGAGCCTCAACCACTAAGCCCACTACCTACAGGGCATATCGAAGAAGTTCCTAGTGTTAACAGACCACCAAGCCCTAAAAGGTATTACCAGCGCATCAGCGCAGGACCTTCGGGGAAGGCTCGCCCGTTAGGTATACAAACTATCAGCATTCAACTTCAACCTAGAACATCAGTCGGGAGTAACAAATCCAGCTAACAGTCTATCCAGGAGGCCAGACTATATAGAGGGGGAGGTGAAATATGACGATATTCTCCCTACCCTAGCAAAGAAATTGAACCTCATCCAGGAACTGCCGGAGAGCGTTCGGGCAGGCATCGCCGCCCTACAAGGAAAAACAATGATTTCCAAATCCTTCGTCAAAGCAGCAAGGGCTATTGAGGAGGAGGGCCCCATCCGGAAGGACAGCTCCAGGGGCGGAGACACCTCGGTCTCCCGTCGGCGCTGCGCTCCATAGCACGCCGACAATACTGCGAACATCGCAACCGTGAGGACCCGGAGCCAAGGAGCAAAGGGGGAAGCGGGGAGCGTTCGGCGAAAGGTCGACGACCTAGAGGACTCGTCCAACGCTGGGATCCCTACTTTGCAACAGTACATCCCACGTCCGGTCATGAGGGAGCTCATGGAGGGCGAAACGGCACATCACCAAAGGCCCTCTGAACAACTGGAAAGTCTCGTCCGCGGACTGCAGGCCAACGACCCGCACTGCCAGACCCAATCGGAGAAGGCTCGCGGACCAGCCGGCGATCGGAAGGGTTACACGATCGACACAGCCGGAACCCTGTTCTATAAAGGGAGGTTGGAGATACCGGGCGAAGGGTCACTCAGACATGAAATCCTTCGCCGACACCACGACGACAGTAGGGCGGGACATACGGGATCTAACAAGACTACCGAGTTGATCTCAAGGAAGTTCCACTGGCCCAACTTAGCCGCTGACGTGCGCGACTACGTTACTAGCTGCCAGATATGCCAGGGCATTCGCGTCCCACGGCATAAGCCCTACGGCAAGTTACAACCGCTGCCGCTACCGTCGCACCCGTTCCAGGAGGTCAGCATGGACTTCATCACGGGACTGCCGGCGAGCTTTCGGGATGACGGCGGCGAGTACGACTCGGTGCTGGTCATAGTGTGCAGGATGACGAAGTTCGGAATGTTTATCCCGACGACCAAGCGGCTAACGGCCGCCGAACTGGCGCGGATCATATACGAACGAGTCGAGTGCCGCTTCGGCACACCAGAGGGTATTGTCAGTGATAGGGATAAACTCCTCACAAGCCAATTCTGGGAGGAACTTATGCGTGAAAGGGCCGTAAAACGCCGCCTTTCAACAGCACACCACCCCCAGACGGATGGGCAGTCCGAAAGGACCCATCAGACCCTAGAGAAGTATCTCCGAGCGTACGCCGGAGATTCGCCACAGAGATGGGCAGTCCAACTGCCTGAGGCGGAGTTCGCGTACAACAACAGTCGCCATAGCACCACCGGCTGCTCGCCGATGGAGGCACTGTATGGCTACCACCCACGTTGCGTAGAGTACGTCGCACCCTCAAACCGGGTTACAGTGCAAGGCGTAAGAGAGCGTATTGCGCATATAACGGAGTTGCGCAAGAGGGCGCATGAACACTGGCAGAAGGCTACGGAAGCCCAGGCCAAATATTACAACGCTCGCCATAAGGAGCAGACGTACCGTCGGGGACAGGTCGTCGGACTGTCGACGAAGAACTTTCGGTTCAAGGATAAAAAGCTGGTACCCAGGTTCATACGGGTAGCTATTGCAGAGCCAGTAGGCTCACAAGCGTATCGGGTCCATCTGCCGGAACAGTACCGCCGTATGCACAACGTGTTCTCGGTCACCCTAATTGAGCCATGGGACGATCGCCGAAAGGACGGCGAAGGTGCGGCCACATACCCCGAACTGGAAGAAGAACCAGAAGAGTGGGAGGTCGAAGAGATCGTCGGTCGGCAAGGGGACGGCGAAGATGGGCGATACCTAGTCAAATGGGCAGGATGGCCTGTAGAATATAATACGTGGGAGCCCACGTTAAATTTAGCGAACGCGCAGGAGGCGGTCCGCAAGTTTGAGGCTAGGACGAAGAAATCTCACAGGAAGTGGGATGACGGCCAAGTGTAGTATCGCGGCGAAAGGTCGTCGAACACTCGTCGAAGGATGTCACAGTACATCACAATAAAAACCCAGGTCTTAAGGACCAGAGACGTTCTTTATTCAGCCCCGAAGGGCGCGGGTCGGGGACCCGAAGAGATAATGCCGCGAGGCACAGGAGTGTCTAGAAGAACAAACGAAAACCCAGGGTATCGTCGGCGAAAGCACGGCGCAAGGCCGGCGAAACAAAACAGAAACCCAAACCCAGAAACTAAGCAGTGCCACGGGCACGACCACCACGACGACCGTTGCGGCGAGTTCCACCACGGCCACGACCACGGCCTCCTCGGCCAACGGACGGCGAGTTTTCGGCGCCAGGAGAAGGCTGAGCCTCCTGGTCGTCCTCGTCTCCGTCCATCTCAGCGGCAGGACGCTTCTTCGGCGTGCGGGTGCCGAGGCCTCGGCCAATGGGGCGAGCGCCCGCGATGGCGACACCGCAAGCGGGGACATCGTTCGCCGAACAGTCGGCGAGGCGTTGGAGAAGTTCGTCGCCGAAAGAGGGAAACTCACCAAGGGCTCCCTCGTTGGCAAGCTCGGGCACAGGGTGCCGGTGGGGCCCGTCGGCAAGACGCTTGATGAGGTCGCGGAGCCGCTCGGCAGGGGCGTCGTTGCGGATGTAAGCCGGGGACGCGGCGTCCAGGCGGCGAACCACTTCACGCTTCTCAGTGATGATGCCAGTCTGGGCAGTTGTCAATATTGCGCCGTATTATCGTCGAACAGTCGGCGAATACTTACACGAACAAGGATGTCCAACGAGAGGTGCTCGCGGATGGAAGACAACTCCTGAAGCTGGAGCTGCTCCATGTTGGGCTTGCCGGCACTGGTCGTTGGGTCGCGAATGAGCTCCGCGATGCGCTTCCATGCCGCCGAGCAGTCGGAGAGGGCTCGGTGAATACGGAACCGCTCGAGAGGGCTCAGATCATCATCTTTCTCCCACGTCTTGAAATCATTGAAGAAATCCCAAGTTGCCTGGGCGGCGCCCCAGAGCTCGCGGGGAACCTGAAAAACACCTGTTAACACGCCGAACAATCGGCGAAATTGCGGCGAACAATACTCACAGCAGCACACTTCTTCTTCTCCTCCTCGCAGGGAACACACTTCTCCGAATGGTCGCCGCACACACACCGAAGGTTGACGACGTCGGCGTGCATCTTGCCGAGGCAACCAAGGCAGGGACAACCACCGTTGGCGGTGCCAGTGAGGTCACCACAACCATACTCGGGTGTGTAGACGTACTTCTCCAGCACAGCGGCCATGCGGGCGATGTGAGACATTGCGGCGAAAGGACGGAGGAAGTACGGCGAAGAAAAGGAAATGACGAGCGAAAAGCGAAGAAGGAGAAAAGGGACAGAACGTGTCGGCGAAAGGTCGAAGAAAGCTCGGAAAAGAACAGCGAGACACAAAGGAAGAAAAAGACAAACCACCAAACGAGACGCGAAAGAAGAAGGGGGAAAAACTTTTCCAGAGGAAAAGCAGCAGAAGTCTTTCACCCTTATATATCAATGTCACCGGGGCGACGATTCAACAACAATCACCAGTAGTACGTACCGCCAAAAAGTCGGCAAACGGGCGCCGACCAATCACAAAAATCACACAGCTACCGACAAGCAAAACTACGTCATTGCAGCCATTCAGAGCCCACGATAAATGGTATCCCGCTACAAATAGCCTAAAACGGCAAGGCGGGATTGGGGAAGAAACGTCGAGAATGAATTTCGGGGGGCACGTTCCACTACATGCGCCGAACGGCCGCCCCGCGGTCGGCGGAATGGATACGCCAAGAAATCGACCGACCGAAAAGTACGGAAGGCTGAAATCACGTGCCTTGGGGACCAAGGCTCTAGGGAGGGGGGCAATTGTAAGGAACAGCGCTGAGCTTCCGGCAAAAGATCGGCTAAATTCCGCCGACCGTGCACCTACTCAGAAATCCTGCGCTCCTAGAACTTAGCAGGATTAAGCAATAGTCAATACACGAATTAACCCCCTACGTTCAGAATCCAGCCCTTCCTGGTTTAGGCCTTTAGCTACATACTCTCACACCTTATAACTAAGTCCTAATAATTAATCTCATCATCTAATATCTACTATATAGTTACTAACTAATAACTATATAACTAGTATTATAGCCTAATCTTATAAAAATAATCTTCCTTATAATTAAAAGTAGCCTCTCTAGCTAGCTCCCTTAGCTATACTTTCTATAAGGTTGTTAACTATCTCCCTAAGCTTATTATAAGCTTAATCCTATATCTTAAGGTTTAGTAAGTAACTAATATCCTACTAGCTAAGTCCTTATAGATTGTAGTTTATAAGTTCACCCTAAAGCTTATTTAAGCTATATTTATTCGCTAATTATCTAGCAACATATCATAAGTTCATATCAAACATCCTACCTATACTAGTTTCTTAAATTAAAGTAGAAGTAATAGAATTATAAAAATATATAGCTAAAAGCTTAAACTAAGAAGGGCTAGATTTTAAATATAGAGGGTTAATTTATATATTAACTATTACTTAATCCTACTAAGTTCTAAGAGCATAAGATTTCTAAGTAGGTGTATAGTTAGCAGAGTTTAGCTAATCTTTTGCTAGAAGCTTAGCGCTGTTCCTTATAGATAGTAAGTTCTTAAGGCTAAGAGAAGGCTAAGCCTCTTAGTTATCTTTATCTCTATCTATCTTAGTAATAAGATGCTTCTTTAGCATATAAGTGCTAAAGCTTTAGCTAATAAAGTAAGTACTTATAATAATAATACTATAAGTAGGGATATTATTTACTAAATAGTTAGTAAGATATTAGAGAAGTTTATTACTAAAAGAGGGAAACTTACTAAAAGCTCCTTTATTAGTAAGCTTAAGTATAAGGTACTAATAAGGCTTATTAGTAAGATACTTAATAAAGTTATAAAGCTACTTAATAGAGGTATTATTATAGATATAAGCTAAGGATATAGCATCTAAGTAGTAAACTACTTTATACTTCTTAATAATAATATTAATCTAAGTAGTTATTAATATTATGCTATATTATTATTAAATAGTTAGTAAATATTTATATAAATAAGGATATCTAATAAGAGGTACTTATAGATAGAAGATAACTCCTAAAGCTAAAGCTACTCTATATTAAGCTTACTAATATTAGTTATTAGGTTATAAATAAGCTTTATAATATACTTTTATACTACTAAGTAGTTAGAGAGGGCTTAATAAATATAGAACTACTTAAGAAGGCTTAGATTATTATTTTTCTTTTATATCTTAAAATTATTAAAGAAATCTTAAGTTACTTAGGTAGTACTTTAGAGCTTATAGGAAACTTAAAAAATACTTATTAATATACTAAATAATTAGTAAAATTATAGTAAATAATACTTATAGTAGTATACTTCTTCTTCTCCTCCTTATAAGGAATATATTTCTCTAAATAGTTACTATATATATACTAAAGGTTAATAATATTAGCATATATCTTACTAAAGTAACTAAAGTAAGGATAACTACTATTAGTAGTACTAATAAGGTTATTATAATTATACTTAGGTATATAGATATACTTCTCTAGCATAGTAGCTATATAGGTAATATAAGATATTATAGCAAAAAGATAGAAGAAGTATAGTAAAGAAAAGGAAATAATAAGCAAAAAGCAAAGAGGAAGAAAAAGATAAACTACTAAATAAGATATAAAAGAAGAAGGGGGAAAAACTTTTCTAGAAGAAAAGTAATAGAAGTTTTTTACCTTTATATATTAATATTACTAAAGTAATAATATAATAATAATTATTAGTAATATATACTACTAAATAGTTAGTAAATAAGTACTAACTAATTATAAAAATTATATAGCTACTAATAAGTAAAACTATATTATTATAGCTATTTAAAGCTTATAATAAATAGTATCCTATTATAAATAGCTTAAAATAGTAAAATAGGATTAAAGAAGAAATATTAAGAATAAATTTTAAGAGGTATGTTCTACTATATATACTAAATAGCTACTTTATAGTTAGTAGAATAGATATACTAAAAAATTAACTAACTAAAAAGTATAGAAAGCTAAAATTATATACTTTAAGGACTAAAGCTTTAAGGAGGGGGGTAATTATAAGGAATAGCGCTAAGCTTCTAGTAAAAGATTAGCTAAACTCTGCTAACTATACACCTACTTAGAAATCCTACGCTCCTAGAACTTAGCAGGATTAAGCAATAGTTAATACGCAAATTAACCCCCTACGTTCAGAATCCAGCCCTTCCTAGTTTAGGCCTTTAGCTATATACTCTCACACTATTACAAAATAGTATAATTCTATAATATTTTACTTTTATTAAGTTTTTATTAGCTATTTTAAGAAAAAAGACTTTTTTCTAGTTCCTACTTAGCTACTAAAAAGTAAGCTAAAATTCCATCTTTATTCAATATAGACCCTAACTACGTTATTCTCTTAATCCTAGATGCTATCCTATGACATAATCTAGGTTCTACGCCGGATAAGTATTTCCCTTCACATCTACACCCAGGTCTAGTTTTCATTAGTCGGCTCTGATTGCACACTGCCTGATGATATCCGTTGAGCATATATTAGTTTGAGACGCTGCAATGTCAAAATTGTCTATAGATTTGAAATGACGTTTCTTAGTTGGCTCTTATCAGCACCACCTCCGTTTTCGCACGATCCCGGTTGAATTGAGATAACCCCCCCCCCCTCGCAGCATAAATCAGCGATCGAATTGTGCTTGAACCCGTTAATCTGCAATCCACATTATGGACATCCTTCTAGGACTGACTTGGGCCTCCTGTAGTGCCATCTCCATCGTAAGCAGTCAGCTATCTCACGTTGACGCCGACCCCTGATGTTGGCAGGTCATTTTGTATACTGCTTGGGCATGCATATACAATGTCTTCATCCACCCTCTTGCTAGATATCCCGGGCCCTTGTTGGCGAGAATCTCACCAGTAGGTAGTCTCAAACACAGTCTTGACACTTCAGATTGATCCGGGTATAGGTATATAGCATCTGGGGGCTTTTCCGCGGACGGTGGCCATTCGATGTCCACCAGCTGCATCTGAAATATGGTCAGTTACGTACCTGCATGATCATGGGAATCAGTCTTGACAATTGATAGGCCCAATCGTCCGAATCATGCCAAATGAGCTTTCCTTCACGGAGCCACAAGCATGGAAGGACATATATGGCCACCGCCAGGGGCACCCCCAATTCCATAAAGACCGTACGTCAAGTTGAGGCACCACATTCGTCCAGAACCTAGGAAACTGGAGAACTAACATTCGGTAGCTATCCAGTGAGATACCTGACGTTGACCTATGCGGGAAAGGCTGACACGGGACGCGTGCGCTAATCAGTTCCACAGCGTCGGATCTGTGCAGGACATACCGGGATCTACAACATTGACCATGGCTGATGATACAAACCATACCCGCCAAAGGCGAGCGCTCTCGCACGCCTTTAGCCAGAAGGCATTACTGGAGCAAGAGAGCATCATCCGCGGCTATGTAAATCTCTTCGTTGATAAGCTGAGACCGTTCTCTGCCAGCCACACGGCGATCAATGTTTGCGACTGGTTCAGTGGGTTTTCATCGATTGATTCCATGGAGAAATCCGTCTAATCACCTGCGTTCAAGACTTCACAACGTTCGATATCATAGGTGACATGGCTTTCGGCGAACCATTCGGGTGTCTCAAAGACGGTGTCTTCCATTCATGGGTATCCCTCATCACACAGACCATCAAGGCTGGGGCGTACGAGCAGGCTACGAGGCGGATGTTCAAGACCGGAAGTCTTCTGCAGAAGGTACTTGTTAATCTCATTCCAAGTGACCTCAGGGAGAAAAGGTTCCGCCACTTGGAGCTGAGCAGAGAAAAGTGCCTCAAGTAAGGAACTTCCCAGACACCTGCCACTATAATTGCTGACAATAATGGTAGGCGAATCGACGAGGGCCTCCGGAGAGAGCACCGAGATTTTCTATATTATATTCTCCGCCAGAACGAAAAGGGCGGAGTCAGCCAGGACGAGATCATCCTCAACAGCGCCCTGTTCATAGTTGCTGGTTCCGAGACCACAGCTTCTCTTCTCTCGGGCCTGACGATGTGGCTTATGCGCACCCCACACGCGTATAAGAGACTCACGGAAGAGATACGATCCAGTTTTGCATCTGCCGAAGACATGAAGTTCCTGGATCTTCAGGAACTTCCTTACATGAATGCGTGTATTGACGAGGCGTTGCGCATCTTTCCACCTGTGCCGACGGGTCTCACGCGTACTGTGCCGGAGCATGGCGACACCGTTGCCAACCAGTTCCTTCCTGGCGGAACTACGGTATCTGTATACAGCTGGGCAGCGACTCACTCGCCCTACAACTTCTCCCGCCCCAATGACTTCGTTCCGGAGAGATGGATGGAGTCTGCTTTTGCTAGCGAGAACAAGGAATCCAGTCAGCCATTTTCTCTCGGCCCACGAGGATGCATCGGCAGACATCTGAGCTACCTGGAGCTCAGGCTGATACTCGCGAATTTGCTGTGGCACTACGATATCCAGCGCGCGCCTGTTCCCTTGGGAGAAGAAGACATGTGGGATGCAGATGGGGATTTGAAACATGTGAAGGCTTTCAACACATGGAATAAGCCCCCTCTTATGTGCACACTGACCCTTGCACAGAGGTAGTATAGCGTAATATCTTCAATTGAAAGCCCACCCGTACCTTTCGCGCAAACTCATAGTCTCCAAGCGCGCCCTCCCCATTTCTGGTTTGACGCAGCACTGCACTCATAGAGCAGTGGGGAGTATTCTAATGGATCACTACGAGTGTCTCTGATAGACTGCCATGTCATCCATGGTCAAACGCGTTGGAGCGATGGAACACCGCCGTTAGATGTGTGCTGCCGGAACCTGGATATCTTCGCACGGATTATCTCCCCGGAATAGGAGGCCTTTGCCTCCCTTGCAAGCATAACTTCGACGCCAAGGTTCCCGGACTACTCTCACCGGAAGATTCGTAGAAACGCATGTGATAGCGATGGGCCCGAATACATGCAATGCTACAGTTCCGAGTGTCAAACTCACCGCACGATCCAGTGTGTTTGGGTGATCATCCCGCTTCAAACCACAGTGATCTCACTGGATCATGAGATACCTGCAATGACGAAGCTCGCTTTCTGGCAGGGAATATGGAGATGGAAACGAGCGAAATGCTAGAAGTTCATCGAAATGGACCCAAGCCTGCTGGAGGGCAGGTCCGAGGCATGACCATCACTAGACAATTGTCAGTCCACGTTCTTCACGATACGCATGTTCCTTTGTGGAAGGGCCATGATTCGGAGCAGCGATCTGGAAGGGCCTCTAAGCCACGCTGTGAACGCATGAGTGCAGATAGCCAGATTGATGCCACCCTCGATAGTGGCACGACATAGACGGAGTTACGTCGTTAAACTCTCTGTGCCGCTTGTATGTGACCAATGCCTTGACCGCGATGCGCCTCATTTATGCCTAACCCTTCCTATGCAAATGTACGTAATGTCCAGTGTCTGTTAAACTCCTCGTCAAAGAAAAAGGAAGACGACTTCATGGTAAGCCGTACCCAGAAACACGCACAGAATGTGCTGGCTGAGGGATCGAATATGAATGAAAGAAGTCGAAGCAAGTGCCATGTAATAGTGCTGTACCAACACTTTTGGGTATATTGTACCGGTCTAAGTCTTCTAGTTATGAAAAATGGTATCAAGATTGATGAATTTGAACAACAATGAAAGCCGCAGGAACCCCGAGCACGTAACCGTCAATCATCACCTTTCCATACGCTCGTCATGGATAAGGGTCACATTATACCGCTCCTCTCCTCTCCATACCCTACTCACTGAGTTGCACTTCGAGACCGCAACACGCATGTCGGACATCAAGCCACCAGGGCCACTGGCAAATACGGCCGTTCTGCCAGAGGCAGTATTATCCACGAAGTTCCGAACAATGGTGTCTAGCTGGGGATGCCCAGAGGCTTCGCCGCTCATCGTCTCCGTCACAACGCGTGATAATACTCGAGCCTGCTTCTCATCGGAACCAGCTGCGTCTTCCGACGTAGATCCAGATTCGGAAGCCTCAATGGCCTTGGTAAATCGGCTCGGGGGTTGACTGCGAGCATCGCGCGTTGCAAAGATGCGGATAACCACCTTTGGACCATCACTGGTCTCTAGGGCATCAAGTTCGGGTTTGATCCAAGCAACGTCGCTCATGTGTCTTACGACCCAGACAAGCTCGAGCTTCCGAGAATTCCCCGAGTGCCTCTTGAGGCTTATCAAAGCCGGAAGAACGTATGTCACTCCAGTACCACCAGCGACGCAGAGAATGTTGACATCCGAGGTAATATTTCGAATGATTGGGTCTCCGTACGGCCCCGTCAGTATCACTGGCGTCGTGGGCGCAGCATGTTCCTTGTCGCCGGAGAGGGCGGCAAGCTTTCGTGCGGCGATCTCGGCCACCTTTCTGGTCTCGCCGCCCTTGGCACGGAAAATGTACGAGTGCTTCGTCTTTCCGTTCACCGTCAGGGGCGCGTTAAGAGGAGTGAACGGGTGAGACTGCCAAATACTGCTTTCGGAGAAACACAGATAGAAGTGCTGGCCGATGTGCCATGCGTCATGAGGATGTTCGAAGTCGAGTCGGACGACATCGCCGTCCTCCGCGTCCGGGAAAATCGTCAAGGCAGCCTGGGCAGCAGAGAAGCCCATGCCCTTGCCCTCGATGAAGTTATGGTGTAGTAGAGCCGTTCTGATACCACGCGCAGCGCGATCCAGGAACCAAAGAACGAGAGATGGAATCATAAAGCACTCGAGATTCTTCCAGTGACCGATACAAGCTCCAATGTATAGCATTGCAAGAACATAGTGGGACTTCCGGAAGAACTCATATCCTGTCAGGCGAATAACCGGAGGCAGACTTAGGACGTAGAGTGCCATGAGGAAGAACAGGGCGATGCAGCCCCAGATCATGTATAGCTGGGAGATCCACTCATTTGCGACGGACGGTTGAGGCTGGTACAGTCGAACCTCGACCACTAACCACGCGATAGTGTGCAGACTTGACTGAATGACAATGATGTATCCTAGCCAGCGGTGAAGGAAGTTGAAGTTCTGGTAGGGGACTCCGGTGAGAAGAGAGAGGATCGACTCTCTGGTAGCAAAGAGAACGGTCAAGGGCGTGAGAGCGTAAGCAAGGATTCCGAGACGATCAGACCAGGGGCCGAGAGTAGTTCGAGTGTTGTAGACCCCTGGCATTTTCTTGACGGGCGTTACCCAAGTGGTGTAGATCATGCCGACGAAGGAGAAAACCAGAAGGTAACCAGCCAATACGGTCAGGATTAATACCTGAAGACGCGTGGTGCGTCCAAAGATGGGTCGGACACAGTCGGGAAGGAGATAGCGGTTGACCGCAGACGAGGTGGCTTGGCGGAGGCGGTGGATGAAGCTCTTGCTCGCGCGTGTGTCTTCTAGGAGGGCAGCACGAAGGACGTCTTCCTCGGAGAGGGATGGAATGGCCCGTCTTCCAATGGCCCAGATCAAAAGAATACCGCCAATGATGATCCATAGAATACCAACGTATAACATACCCCGGTCGTGGGAGCCGTAAACAAGATCAAGATATGCGCATGATCCAGCATCGTTGGTACAGGGGACAGCTCGGTCTGCATAACCCCAATGAGGTTCTAAGGACGAGGCTTCGCTCAGGTTCTGGATATGGCGAGCTGCCAACTGGCTCCTAAGATGATAGTCCATTCTGTAAGATATGCCTAGCTTGTCGGTAGGTCGACGCCTGAAATGGGGCCAAGCTTGCGAGACGTCAGCGCTCAGCGCCGTCTACGTATGTTGACTTGCAGCGCAATGTAGGGTTGCATAAAGAACGAGGCCGTTCGCGTGTCGTTCTGCCGTCGCGAAGTATTGCCGAGGGAAGGAGGCTTGATGGCGAGATAGTGAGGAAGTAGGATGACGATAATCGAGCGAGGACTGTGCTGTATTGCCGATGATGGTCGTGGCGTGGGAAAAACCTAATACGGGAGCTGTTGGTCGTTCTGGGACGAGAGACTTTGAGATGATGGTGGACCAGACAGCGACATCCGGCAACGCATTTCTCTTAAGGCCCAGGGGACGATGTGGCAACGGTACTAGGTAAGTATCGTCGCATTCTCTGCATGGGAAAAACGGGACGAGGCGGGATTTGAGAGAGTTTATGGGGTTGGTCAGTTAATGTAAGGGTCTTGGTATGTTTCCGGTTTGGGGCAGCTCCGCGGTGTTTCGATCCGGGATGAGAAGCGGAGTTATCTGGATAGCCAGATGCCCCATACTAGGGCCGCTTCGGCGGTTGTTGACTTTCTTTTTGAGCAAGTTTGTGTGTCATCAAGAATGGGAGAGCTATGATGGGCCAGTTGGCTAAGGTCCAGACCCAGGCTGGAGCCCGCGGTGAAGGGAGAGATAGGGTCTGGCCATGACGAGGTCCATGGATGAAAGCCGTGTGGTTCTGCCTAGACGCAGAGCAACAGCGGGGTTTATCCACGTCCTCGCTGAGCAAGACTTGAGGCCATATCAAGCACATGAAGCAATATCCGGCTAGGGACTGACCGTAGTGAAGCAGGTGAATCCACAGGACGCACTGATATGTCGCTGTTGGTCTTGAGATGGGAGCCAAGAGGTTAGCTGACCCGATCCAGAAACACGGAACTTGAAGTGAAGGAAACGTGGAATGAGCAAGTTCGAGGTGAGCATCTTTGAGCAAGTTTCTGCCGGAAAGCGGGCCCGGGCCGGGGGCGTCGATCCACTAAGGAGGCCGGGGCGGGGTTGGCACGGACACCACACTACGGGAACACTGAACAGGTGCGGTTCCAAGGCCCACTTGTTCTCCATAGAAGAAGTTGAGGCTCAGACACTGACACTGGAGCGCATTCGCATTTCTTCTTGCACCTTGATAGCATCAATATAGGGATCTGTCAAGATGCGCCATGCCAGATTTCTGCCCCTACCACTCTGCTCTAATTATCCCATGGTGGTGTTTGAGCAAGTGCATCGCGCTGCATTTTTCAATTGCAGTTTGAAATGTCAACTGTGAATAGGTTGCCCGGCGGGAAACGGTACCCACCCGCATCTGTCCACGGTTTTTCGTGGTACCTTTTCCGTACTATATGGAGTTGAGGTACCTTACGCAGTTAGTGTAACCTCCGAACCGGCTTAGCGTGAGCAAGTTAGAGGGTCCACTCCGCGCTCACCTCATGATGGCCAGTGGCAAGTCAACTTGGCAATTCGACTTGGCAAAGCACCTGTCACTGCCACCTCAACTCTGATTTCTTCTGCCACCAATCATAAAGTTACTTCTCTTAGGGCACGTCAACTCTTCAGTCCCAAATCTGGACCGTCTTGAAACTTGCGCACCACTTAGCTTACCAGGATTGATTCCCCCGCGACCCAGAGCTTCTGCTGGTCGCGTTTCCCACTGTTCGGTTCACCCGAACCCACTGCATATCTGCTTGCTGCCGAGCTCGCCCGTGCATCTTTCCTCTCGTTGCGGGGCAATTTAATCCTCTCGCTCACCCTGCGCTCCAACCTCTTAGCCTTCCGTCTTCGCATAGATATTAAGCCACCCCGGCCCTGACTCCTCCCTGCGGCGCCGGTCGTATGAGCTGCCACCGTCCCCGATCGAATTGCGCTTTGCTACCACCACTCAGAAACCGAACATCGCAACCTTCTGGGGCTGAAGTTCCTGCAACTTCAGAATCGACACGCTACGGAAATAGAGCCACAGACCTCGCGGCATAATGGATCACAGCTCTATGAGCAGTTCCTCGGCGGACTGCAAGATGTCCATGTTGTGGAACTGGTACACCGTTGACGCTTGTGCGTATAACCAACCTAATGGGCACTGACTGCCTAGCCTACCTTATACAAGCATGCTCGCAAATGTGTGACATCTCAACCTTGAACGAATTCTGGCTGACCTTTGCCCCTGGTAGGCTTCCTTGCCGAATCGTGGCAGATCAAAAATGCCGGCATGTTCGCTGCCAGCTGTATCGGCGTCGGTCTTCTCACCGTTTTCCTCGAAGTCTTTCGCAGATTGGGCAAAGAATACGATGCCCTCATTCAACGCCAGTTCCAAGCACGCGCTGCTGAGCTCCAAGCTCGCATCCCGAAAGAAACCAATTGCTGCGACCCTCCCGCCGTCGTGGCGCCTCAGACGCTCGTCTTCCGCGCATCCCCCCTGCAACAATTTATTCGCTCAATAATTCACGCCGCCACCTTCGGCCTGGCCTACATCGTCATGTTGCTGGCAATGTACTACAACGGATACCTCATCATCTCAATCATCATCGGAGCCGGCCTGGGCAAGTTCCTGTGCGACTGGCTTGTCTGCCGCATCACCCTCGACGCACCAACAGCGCCAGGTCCAAAGGCTCCAGGCATTGAGGAGCCAAGCGTGTGCTGTGGCTGATACATCCTGCTACCCTACATGTTGTATGCATCTTTTCAGCGGTGTTGTGGCGCATGATCATAAGGCACTGTCGCGTTGCGATCGGTCAGGCTGGGACGGGGGACTGGGAAATATTTTGCTGTCTAATGCTCAGCAGACACTTGGGTTGGCTACGAAGCAAATAATGAAAATATACCCTTCTTTTTATTGACAAATGCCTCGGCGCAACCTTGTTGTATCATAGGATTCTCACCCCGTCAGATCCTCAGGAGGCAGTTCTCCACTACGCAGCATCCGCCCGCCCCAGACTAGTGACACAACTTCAAACCGATCAAAAGCTTCGGCTTCAAATGCTTCTTCTTCGAATTTTCAACAGCTGTTGGACTGAGACCAGTCGCCCAGAGTCCGAGACAACCGTGAGATCCGTCATTATCATACACACATACTTGCATGGTCCACCCTTGATTGAGTCAACCCATCTTACCTACAACACAAAACAGACAGGTATCGGGCCAATGCAAGAACTAAAATAATTACCTGGCCATGCGTTACGTTGCCAGAACAACACTCAACCAGCAGCACGCTAATCGAAAACCAAACCCCTAATTCCAATGTTCGGGTGTGATTCATGTGAGAAACTTAGCTCCCTCCTGCTTAAAGAGCCAGTCGCTGTTCGCGTCCACCATAAAATTCGTAATGTTGAATTCGTTGCCCGGAGGAGCTGGTCCGCTGGAGCCGCCGTTCTCGCTGTTTGCATCAACCCCTGATGATGCTCCATTTTGCCCACTGGGCCCGCCAGCCGCATGCTGGATACCGGCTATGTTCTCATTGCCTACCGGCAAACGTGGCACATTGAAAAAGTCAAAGACATCCAAATACTCGAGCTCATTAGGCGCCGGTGTTCGTGCGGGCGTAACGCTTGGTAAGCGGCTGTGGTTGGGCACCCCGTTCGCGCGAGGCTGCCGCGAAATCAGAAAGTCGAGGTCAAAAGCCGTCCGGCGCATGTCGGCTAGTATCTTGACTGAGCTCGGGGTGACGCCGTCTCCCTGTCGCTCGCTGTCGCGGTGTTCGTCCAAGACGCGTTGTAGAAGGCCGCAATAGCGCGCTGCCACTGGCCAATATCCCCCCATCTCGCGAAGGCTTTCCACGAAAAACTGGATTTGAGGTGAGAGTTTGTGTTCTACGGTTGACCCGTGGACTAAGAGCAAACGAGAGGCCACCCAGAGTGTAAATGCGAAAGGGGGACCCAGCTTCACCAGCAGGCCATTGTTCACGACGAATTCGCCTAGTGCGGCTATGTTCTCGACTGCGCCGTGGCATCTCTGTGAAGCACTGTAAGAAGGGGTGAATATAGGAGACCGGGTCGTTGGATATGCCGCTGACGAGTGCAATCGGATGACTGCTGTGTGGTACGTGGCGTGTAGCATGACCCAGCCACAGTTGAGCGTCTTATTGCCGGGCTGGAACAATTTCGCCATATTGCCGTATTCACCGGGAAGACCGAATTTCCACGATGTGAGCATGTTGTCCAACTCCTTGTACCGCATTTGCCACTGCTCAACATCGCTCAACGCACTGATATCCACAGGCTGCTTCAAGAACTTGTGGATCTTGGAGAGGATGGCCAAGATCTCAATGTAATACGAGAAAGCACCGAGATTCTCCGGCTTGTTGATGTCATACTCAGGGTTCGTATCCTCAGGATGGTCTTGCGTACGAAACCACCGCGTCTCGACCTTTTGGTTCTTGATCCACAAATCATCTCTGCAGGGCAATGTGCGGTCGATTTCTTTATCATCAAGTGCGAATTCGAAGGCGGTTGCCAATGTGGCATAGCGGTCCAGAAGATATATCATCCAGAATAGCCGCCGTCGTGACTCTTCTTCGATGAAGTCTTTTGGCTCCGGGAGAATCATGGCCCTCA
The DNA here is from genome assembly GCA_028654355.1 of Colletotrichum sp. SAR 10_99. Lineage (NCBI taxonomy): Eukaryota > Fungi > Ascomycota > Sordariomycetes > Glomerellales > Glomerellaceae > Colletotrichum > Colletotrichum sp. SAR 10_99. The sequence continues at coordinate 55,276 of JAQIUT010000226.1, forward strand.
ATGTATAAATTGATGTAAAGTTGGGCGAGACTGAGAAGGATGTGCTCTCAACAGCCAAACCCAGTTGCACGACCGATCTTGTGATCAAAGCCATGATATTCCACCCTGGCGGGCCATTGCTGCTCCCTACTAGATCGAGGGCCAGAATCACCAACGCTTGGAGAGCCTTAACCGAAGAATTTTCCATGCCATACAGCAAGACTCTTTGTTTGGATATGGAATGATAGTGCTGCCGGCTGTCCTCCGTGAGTCTCGAATCGGTTGAGTAGCGCAGGGTGGTGGCTACTATGGCGTGGAGAAGGATGCGATCTGTCTCTTCAAGAGTGGAGGGTCCGAATAGAGAATCAAGGGTCGTTTTCCTGTGCAGAATCGGGCACCATGTGTTGATGTGCTTGAAATATAGGTCTACCAGGGCATAGAGCAAGTCGTAAGGTGGAAGCTCTTGATCTGGTGTAGTTGAGGTCTGACTCTGGGCCATTGGAACGTCAGGCGAGTGGAGTTGCGTCTGGTTCGTGCCGTAGTACTCTTGAGCCGCACTGCTTGGGTGGGACATGGCAGCCACATGGCTCGGAGGTGCGGGCATACTGCTCATGGGCATCTGCCCCTGAAATTCATGCATTGAAGGCGTCGGGGGAGGCATGCCAAACTCCATGGACTGCGTTGAGGGCGGATAAGTGGACGGCTTTTGCAAGAAGAGGGCAGTCTCAGCCTGTGGTGTCCTGATCGACTCTGACGGGCGAAACAAATTCGCGGTTTCTCGTGGAGTGCCGTGGTCACTGGGTAGACTTGGGTTGCTGTTCCGTATACTTGGCGCCGTGCCATTGTGTTGGCTGGAAGTCAGAGTTGCCTGAAGGATCTCGGCATGCGCTCTGAGGATTTCCTCGAGCTTATCCAGGCGTTGCTCAAGTTCCCGGCCGTAGCCTGCGCGAAGTCCAGGCTTCTTACGCTCCTTGTATTCGCAAAGAGCACCATTGCGACTACACCAGCCGCAGGAAGGTTGGCCACGGTCGCATTTTACCTGTAAAGCCGAGGTCGGTCAGCTGCAGCGCCCTTGCGTTTTCCGACGGATGCCTATAAGGCCGCAAATCAAAATGAATAACGCGGTGTACGCTCTGAGCTTGCCAACACTACAGTGGTAATGAAGGTACCACGACGGAGGATCGAGGAGAAACTGGGGACAGCAACTGTGGAGGTGGGTAAGGGGGAAATGGAGGGGAGCAAAAAAGGAAGCTGAAGTGGACGCAACGGTACCTTTCTTTGCTTACAGAGCTCGCACCTTGGAATTGGGTTGTTAGCTTCGGTATTTTGCTCGGAAGGCACATGCTCTGGAGATGGTGACATGGGGAAGACGGGGACGGCAGAGCACAAGGGGCATATCAGAGACAAGCAGGCGGGTAAGAGCAGGAATGAGGCGGCGAGGTGTGGGGGGGATATCAGACAGAGAGGCGAGGCAGGTATCCAGAAAACGGGCAAGGCTCTGACTTGGTTTAAACAAAGACAAAGCACAGTAAAGGTAGGGCAGGAAGGGCGGAGCAGAGCGAGTACGGGACGGCCAACCTAAGCAAGGTTGTTGTTGGGCAGTGACGGGATTGGGATAGGGATAGAATGGAGACAGGACGGAAGGAGAAGTAAGTGGACGGGCAAGGGGAATGGAACGGAACAGAACAGTGAATGACTTACGAGACAGATATGGGTCTCTTGCGCTTCCCAAGACGGGTAACATCCTGATCGTCCTGTTCGAGATCGTTTTCATCAGCGCTATGCAGCTGGTTGCCGTCGTCAGAGTCCTGGTCGTTCAGGGACTGGGTCTGGAATTGGGTCTGCGACTGGTTCTGGTCCTGGTTCAGATTCTGGAGAGACTTGGTAGTGTTGGCTGCAGGCGGTGACCGGCTGCTGAGAGCGTGTCCGCCATTGTGCTGCATCCTCAGGTGCGCGGGTCGGATGGGCGACGCGACGCAGCGCAAGGCAGTCGTCAGGTGCGCGGGTGCAAGGCAAGGCAAGGCAAGGCAAGGCAAGGCAAGATGCGTGGTTGGGTATGACGCGCGCAGCGAGGGCGGCAAATTCGCTGGAGTTGCAGGCGTTTGTGCGATTCGCAACGCAAACTTCGGGAGAAGCTTGGGAAGCTCGGGGTAATGTTGAGCAGAGGGTGGGAAAAAAAGGGCACAGGAACAGGAGGCTGGGGCGGAGGGCAAGAGGAGGCTCGGGGTATTTTGTTTTTCGTCCCACACGTGCCGCAGGCCGAACAGAAGGAAGAAAATGATGTGACAACCCCGGACGGCAGCAGTGGACAGACAGACAGACAGACAGGCAGGCAGACAAACGGACAGGACAGGGAATGGAATGGCGGCGAGGGGAAGGTGGATGGGGGGAGGGAATTCGGGGGAGGGGAAGCGAAGCGGAGAGGCCCGCGAGGGGTGCGGAGGTGAGTGTGGAGGCGGAGAAGAAACGGGCGCCTCGGATTGGACAGACTCCAACAGATGGAATGCCAAAACTCCTGGGTACGGTGTACCTACGCGGTAAGCAAACTGTGGAGGCCACGCGGACAGAATGTGGAGGTGGCTTGAGATCCGTGATCTAGCGGCTGCGCCAGGCCGAGGCAAGGAAATTCCATTGCCTACCTACGACCACACTGCAGTAGCATACCCGCAAATGGCAGGCTCCACGTGATCAATCACGACATCTCCGCCATGTGCGATCCGCCGGCGCCGGGCAGACCTGGACGGGAGTCGTGGTGCGGAGACGGCTACCGCCGGCCTCCCAAGTCGGGCTGCGACCGGACCTGGAGTCCTCCGCAGTGGAGGAAAGCACCTGTTTATGCCTCAGGAGAAGCAGCCTAAGGTACCCAAAGCTCCCGGACTAGATCTCGGGCAGAGCTGTCCCATTCCCCGAATGCCAATTGTCACGAGACCATGGCTGGGATTCGTACGGAACAGAGCTCACCCGAATTGACTCTGAGGTGAGAGCAACGTGGCTCGGCCTTTCCCGTTCCACGCAACCCAACCAGGATTGCTGTCGTCGACCCAGAGACGCAGACTCATCCGCCATCGCCTTCCGCAAGCCCAGTTATATATTGAAATGTCCGATTGGCGAGCGCCTGCAGGGCATTTAGTCGAGCCTTGTGCTACTTACTCGATTGAGTTCGTTGTTGGTCGAGCAGAGAAGCTTGTGTTCCATGCCGTGTTCCATACCGAACCCGGCGCGTCTTGCATCCGCCGGAACGACATCAACCTCGCTGGTCATATCCTTCGAGTTGCTGCCCACGCCAGCAGTTGATCGGAGCCCGGCCGACGCACGGAGAGGGAAGGACTCCATACCTACCTAAGCACACTGCAGTGGAGGTAAGGAGGGTCCTTCGTACGCTGGAGCTTCCGAACCCCCATGCCGAGTCTCAATGGATTTCGCCTGTCGGGACATCTGACACCGATCTCCAAAAACCTTCCCGTCCACCGCTCACTACCTTACCTCAGTCAGTGAGGCAGCACGAGCTGAGTCCACGAGACTCTCGGCCCAGCCATGCCTTGTTTACCCCCACTAACCTGATCATGTTGCCGTTGCCGGTTTTGCCCAGTTGCTTCTTGCCTGGCCGCCTAGGTTCCGTCGTCTGATAAGCTGTCTCCTGTTTTTTTTTATCCCCTCCCTTGGTATTCAGCTCGGCTTGTCTGTTTCGTAAGCCCGCCCGCATACCGCATGGCGACTTCCTCCAATTATTCTTAAAAAGACGCTGGTGTATTTCTCTTCCCCTCACATCTTCTTCCCCCCTCAATCGCTTTTCTTCAACCGCATCGTGGCTCTCGTAATTGTCCCTGCAGCGCGTCACTCCCTCTTCACCACCACTTCCACCTCCTCAGCAAGAGCCATACAGTGAGTGACACAATGGCGTCCGTGAGGTCATTCCCGTCCATCAAGGAGATTCGGACCTTCGTTATTGGCGGCGTCGGCTCCGGAGGCGACTACCACAATGTAAAGGGCGGCCACTGGTAAGCTTCCCACCACGTCGCTCCGACTGCAGCGGTACGACGTGTCACAGAAGCGCGACTGACACTGATTTTCAACAGGTTGATTGACAGCCCCATCTCCACGCCTTGCTCGCGATGGGAGCAATACCGCAATTCCAGAACGAGTTGGGGCATCAACGTCCTGGGCTCGTTTCTCGTCGAGATTGAATCTTCAGATGGCACCGTTGGAATTGCTACTGGCTTTGGAGGTAAGATGGGTGTATTCGCGACGCCTTTCTTGGGCGAGACGACGGAGAAACTAGTTTGCTAATACACGACGCACAGGTCCTCCGGCTTGCTGGCTCGTCCATCAGCACTTCGAGCGCTTCCTCATCGGTGCCGATCCACGCAACACGAACCTGCTGTTCGAGCAGATGTACCGAGGCTCCATGTTTTACGGCCGCAAGGGTCTGCCCCTCGCCGTCATTTCCGTCATTGACTTGGCCATTTGGGATTTGCTGGGCAAGTTGAGAAATGAGCCTGTCTATAGACTGATCGGTGGTGCCACCAAGGAGCGACTCGATTTTTACTGCACCGGTCCTGAGCCGGCTGCGGCCAAGGAGATGGGCTTCTGGGGCGGCAAGGTTCCTCTCCCATACTGCCCAGACGAGGGACACGTTGGGCTGAAGAAGAACGTCGAGTTCCTGCGCAAGCACCGTGAGAGTGTCGGCCCCGACTTCCCCATCATGGTGGACTGTTACATGAGTCTGAACGTGCCCTACACAATCGAGATTGCGAAGGCGTGCGAGGACCTTAACATCAACTGGTGGGAGGAGTGTCTGTCCCCCGACGATACGGACGGCTTCGAGCAGATCAAGCGGGCACACCCGACCATCAAGTTCACAACGGGCGAGCACGAGTACTCACGGTTTGGGTTCCGCAAGCTTATCGAGGGCCGCAACCTCGACATCATCCAGCCCGACGTCATGTGGCTGGGTGGCCTGACAGAGCTGCTCAAGGTTTCGGCGATGGCGTCCGCCTATGACATTCCTGTTGTTCCTCACGCCAGTGGCCCGTACAGTTACCATTTTGTCATCTCACAGCCCAACACGCCATTCCAAGAGTACCTGGCCAACTCCCCAGATGGCAAGAGCGTGCTTCCCGTGTTCGGTGATCTCTTCCTGGACGAGCCCATTCCCACCAAGGGATATCTTACAACGGCAGACTTGGATAAGCCTGGCTTTGGCTTGACGTTGAACCCCGCCGTGAGGTCAAAGTTGATTCCAGGCAAGGCGCTGCTCAGCACCAACATCGTAAGAAACTAGCTACCCACCCACATGCGATTGTATCAAGACTAACAATAAGATAGGAGAGGCCTTTGAAGACGGCAGAGGAGCAGGCGGCTGCGAACGTCACGAATGGCGCTTGAAGTACAAGGAGAGAATAGAGGCTCACGGCATGCGCGGTCATGAAATATAGAGGCGAACGGTGGTGGAGTGCGAAGTACTGTCCTCGGCGGGGAGCCATTGCAAACGAGACCCTTGGGACAGTGCCGCAACCAGCGGCCATGAATACTCTCATAATGCTGTAGCAATGGAATGAATTGGATGTTAATGTCGGCTCACTGTGTTCTTCGTTCCTTATGCCTTCGGTCTCTGCCGAATTTGACATCAGAAGTGTTACTTGATCTGGACGGCCAGCAGCAGTCTAACCATGGCAGTGATTACGTGGTTGAGAGAGATGATATCCATTATCGGGACACCCGAAGGGCATGACGCACCGGAAAATCCGAGACAGGCGATGAATAAATGGCGTCGGGTCGCCCAAGGTCGCGGAGCAAAGGCCGTGTCAGCGGCGTGGACGTTGTTAGAACGAGGGACTCCCGACTGTGCTTGGTGGGGTTGGCTCGCTGTAATGAGGCCCGAGGACGCGGGGTGAGTGACTAGGTAGAGAACGGACACAGCTCGTGGTGGGTCCATGGTGGGGGTTTTAAGGGGCTGACGGTGCAGTGAATGGAACCTGACATAAGGTAGGTACGGCACCTAAGGTAGGCACCTTATGGATCTGGGGGAAGGGACACTGGAATAGACGGGCTGTGTGCCTGGGCACCTCAGACACCTTCCGGGGACGGCACTATCTTACCTACCTTAGGTAGGCTGAGTAGGTAAGGTAGGTAAGGTAGCCCGGTAGCCTTGATGATGCTTTCTGACGGAAAGACACGATGCCTGCGCATCCTTTGCTACCCACCTACCTACCTACCTTAAGGTGCATTCCTACTGGCAACAAAGATTACCAAAAGTCCCGACCTGCCTCACCTAAGTTTAGGCACCTAATTAGTACCTACCTTACCTTAGCTTACCTATCTTACCTTGTATACCAACTTGGGCATCGTGACTCGGTTCGTCGGTGCTCCAAAGAACCGGCCTCGCTGCACATTAACCCCTCGTGCTCCTCCCGCGTCTCCGCCTCCTCCACCGCCGTCACCCACACCACCACACGATCGTCCGCAGCTACAAATACTCTGCCGGCCAGCCACTCGTCCACCCGTGTCAGAACGTACACGCTTCGATCGAGAAAAGACAGCCGGAAGAGAGTCAACGAACCATCTTGCACGCCATCAATTTGAAGTAGGCTACGATCGATCTTGTCTAACCCCTCCGGCTTCTCCTCACCCGTGTCGCCGTCCCCTCGCCGTCGAACCAACTAAATCCTCCGACACCCTTGCCGCCCAAGACAACCCCGCACCCGACATAAAATCAACCTCACCTCCTCCAGCTTCTGTGCGACGTCCCGGACTACTGCGCAGGCAATTGACATCAATATGGCTCCAACCAACCTTCTCGCCGGCAAGACCGCCATCATCACTGGGGGTACCACCGGTATAGGACGTGCCATCTGTCTTGAATACCTCAAACAAGGAGCCGATGTGGTCGTCAACCACCTGGGCCTTGAGAAGGACCAACCTCATCTCGATTCTCTCGAATCCGAGGCAGCTTCTTTGAGAACGGCGAACCCCAAAGCCGGACGCTTCGCTCATCAAGTGGGTGACGTTCGCGAGCCCGAGACCGCCGCCCAGCTGGTGGCTCTCGCTGTTAAGCACTCGGGCAACGGCCGCCTCGACGTCTGTGTCTCTAACGCTGGCATCTGCACCTTTGCCGAGTTTCTCGACTTGACGCCAGACCTCTTTACCAAAACTGTCCGCACCAACCTCGACGGTGCTTTCTATGTCGTACAAGCTGCTGCTCGCCAGATGAGCCAGCAGTCGCCCCCGGGAGGCAGCATCATAGGCATTTCATCTATTTCTGCCCTCGTCGGTGGCGGTCTGCAAACACATTACACTCCCACCAAGGCCGGTGTCCTCAGTTTGATGCAGAGCACCGCTGTTGCTTTGGGCAAGCATAAAATTCGCTGCAACGCGTTGCTCCCTGGCACCATCAAGACCCAGCTGAACGATGAAGATCTCTCAGATGATGCCAAGCGCACATACATGGAGTCCCGCATTCCTCTGGGCCGCACCGGAGTGCCGTCCGACCTTGCCGGCCCGGCCGTCTTCTTGGCCTGTGAAGAGCTCAGCGGTTATGTTACCGGTGCACAGTTACTCGTTGATGGCGGCCTCTTCGTCAACCTTCAATAAGCGCCATGACCCCTGACCTGTTCGGGTTTCCATTTTAGCGTTTGGTATCGGGGAATCCTGCCCGAAGGTATCGTAAAATAGGAATGAGGAATGAGGCATATTGCAAGACGAATGAGGGATAAAAGGGAGATGCACACGCACCTCGCACGCGAAGGCGCTTTGGCTACTACCTGCCGGCCTAGCCTGCGTTGCCCATTATCATGGGTGAAACGCAGCTCCAAGGATGGATGGATGTATGATTGATTATTAGCAAGTGAGCGGCGTCTCCCAGAATCCACCTTCGTGCTCTGGCCATCCAGTCACGCCAGCCCATTGGAACCATGACCCTCCATTATTCCCTCGTGGAGCCCCTCAGCCTCCTTGGTGTCTGCAGAGTAGTAGTACCATGGGCTCCTGGTACTTGTTTCCCTCCTCTCATTCTCGCCTGTCGTTGTCCATGCTGTTTTCTGCCCAACGAGCTGCAACAGGCGAATAGGATCTGACTGAAACATGCAGCAGGTTTATGAGGAATGACAAGGCCCGTATGTCCAAACTGTCTCCGGTGGACTTACGGCAGACAAAAATGGATGGCAAGGGGAGTTGCAAGGGGGGGCGTGCATATAAGTACAGAGACGGCGGACGGTGACGGCATCACAATGCGAATGGCGAGTAGCGCGCGTGGTGGCAGCGGGACGCGATAGCGATAGCGCCGGACCATGGCCTGTTTCTGTTCGGCCAACGTCCTGCCTCGTCTCGGCAAAGCTGACCGATGGCGTAGCTACGCAGGAGAAGACGGCGAGGCGCAGGAAAACAGAGAGACAAAAGGCTATGGATGATAAAACGCGCATCAAGAGGTCGTCCCGAGCCTGTGAGAATGCCCACCATGCCCACCATGCCCACCATGCCTTGCCTGCCTGCGGCCTGCCTGCCTGCCCACCCTACTTGACCTTACCTCGCGCAGTGAGCCTGCAATGCGTCGCACATGTCGCTGGGAACGCAGTGGATACTTGGGGAATGTGTCGAATTGACCAACACATACTGTACGAGTCGAATATTTGGCCATATGCTTCATTGTCCCGTTGCTTATGCTCCATTGTCCCTCGTGCCCTCCCACTCTTCGGACCCCAAGAGGAGATACTGTGCGTATTGCGCCCGTCCCTCAACAGGGAGGGTGGGAGCAGCCAGTTCACCCACAAATGTTGATGAGGGACAGACCGCGGAGCGACGTGCCCGTGGCGGCGGGTACAACGTGTGTGGATGGCCTGGAGATGTTGTGGATTTGTGGTCCTGTTCGCAATGACATGGAGAAGCCGCAACGAGACGTCATTCGCCGAGTCAGTCGCTGTTAGCCCAGATACGTTGGCAGGAAAACGGCCTTCTGTGGGCAGTTGCCAAGGACCAGCATTGCTGGACTCTCGAATCGACTTTTTTCTTCAAGGCCATGCCAGCCGTGCTTAATTAGCAGGCAGTGAGACAAGCCCTGTCATGCGGAACCGGTATCAGAAAAACCGTACCTTAGGTAGACACGCCCGAGGCCTTCCGGGCCCGACCCCCTTTCCAAGCGCCCGGTTCATTGCCGCCACAAGCGCATTACCTAAGCCAGCCGATGGTGCGGAAGTTCCTTCGGCCCGTCTTGCGGAGCCCTCCTGGTCCAATCACCCGATAATCCGGCCTTTCACATCGGTTTCTGAACCCTTGTCTGTACACTAGTGTCTCGAGTCGGTATCCATCAGTCTGACGTCACTGCGGGCTCTCCGGACCCGCTCTGATGGAGCCCGCTTGGCCACCACACGGCCAGAACTCTCACGTCGAGGCCTGCGCTACATATACACTTTTCCAATCTTCCTGACACCGACGCCCTCTCTCTCACCTCATGGTGCGATTGCATTCTCGCATTTGTGGACCACAATCTGCGCTATCATGGCAGGTTGCTGGCACCATCCCTGTAACGTCTAGGCGTATCGCAAGGAACGATCGATAAGGAGCAGCACCTGGATCCAATAGGAGCCATGGAAGGGGAAAGGATGGGAGGAGGGGGAGGGGCAGTGGAGGGGCATCCTCACAGTGTTCTCTGCCCTTTTCAGGTGAGAGGCATCACACAAAACCTGCACCGATGTACCATTTGTACTACCTAGAGACAAGGTGGCGGGGCATATACTTTGAAAGATACCGGATCAAACTCCTGGCTGTCTTTACCTTTCGTTGGCCCGAGGCGTCCTTCTCTCTGACTGCGTGTCGCTTCTTCTCTCGCTTTCCTTGTCCATCTTGGATGTCCCTCCCTCATCATTGCTGTTTTTGGCTGACCATGCCGCAAGCCGCAGCACCCGTCCGAAAGTCTTGCAAGTTTGCTTATTTCAGGGTCCAACGGGCGTGATGGCGGCTTGCATGTGCACTCGCCAAGGCCGCTTCGGAAAGGCGATCGCTGCCGCATCAGTCCAGTTATCATCATCCCTCTCGGGACATTTCGAGGGCCTCTCCTTGCTTCTCGGCGGAACCTTTCGCAGCCGCAACGAGGAACCAGAAAGCCAAGTCTCCACCATGACGGTTGGCAAACTGGGGCCGGATGGAGCCTCGTTCACCATACTCTCTCTCAAACTGCCATCTTGGTTGGCGGCTCGCTGGGTGACTCGCTCATTTCTTTGCCCGGCCCAGCCTTTGCGCCGACCCCAATCTGAATCTCACCGCCGTCGCTCCGCTTTGTGCCCACGTTTCTTTGCTTTAAAACAGGCGCACACACACGCAGGATACTTTGGAGATTGGGCACTGAGCCTATCCTAAACATGTACTGCTGTATCCTGTAGGAATCAGAATTCTCACCACCAGGTAAGGTCCTTGTGTCTCCCTCAGTGGAGCACTCAGGTCTAGGATCCAAAAAAACTTCTCATGCTACTTCGCCTCCACGTATCCACGGACCATGCACGACTCAAGAAACTCATCCCAGGGGTATCAGTCAACAAGGGCCTGCGTTTGCCTGGTTTTTGCGGAGACATCCACACGTTGGAAAGAGAGTGCTCCAGAAAGAGAGGTCAGCTATTAGAGTGAGACGTCAGCGTCAAGTCAAGATGCTCTCATACCTGGACTATATAAGCCGGTGGTTCCCAGGACGCATTCTCAAGATGGTGTTTATTGTTGCTTCATCATCTACTTTTCCGATTCATCAGCGCTCTTGACCGCTATTTATCTTTGAAAGATTAAGCTTGGGTGCATTCTACTACTCATCACCTCACTTGATTGCGCACCAGGAAACTAGTCTGCTCCCTCCGTGTTCGACTCCCCTCAAAACGGTTATAAAACATGGCTCCCAACCACCGAGCTTCGTCCACCGGCAGCTTCATTGAAAGCATTGTCGCAGCCCGCAAGGAACTGGACAATCTTGCTCTAAGCACTCCCGAATCCTCTCTGGATGGCTCCGCCGGCGGCTCTGCTGGATCATCAGCTTTGGGTAGCCCTGCCGGCGCGCTGTCACCAGTCACGCCCACAATCGACGCCCCTGTCGCTGACAGCTTTGCTTTCGCCTTCGACATCGACGGTGTCCTCATTAGAGGAGGTCGGGCAATCCCCGAAGCAGTTGAGGCGATGAAGGTGTTGAATGGCGACAACGAATACGGTATCCAGATGTAAGTTGTCACCCCGCCCACATCGCACGGCCCCACTTGTATCCGTCGCATCGTGGCTTTTCTGCTCGCCAATGATGGATGCTAACATGCACGTCTAACAGTCCGTACATCTTCCTCACCAATGGCGGTGGTAAGACGGAAGAAGAGAGATGTGGTGATCTGTCTAAGCAGATGCAGATCGACATTTCACCAGCGCAGTTTATCTGCGGCCACACTCCCATGAGGGAAATGGCCGAGCGCTTCAACACTGTCCTTGTTGTTGGCGGTGAGGGCGAAAAGTGCCGCGAAGTTGCAGAGGGCTATGGCTTCAAGGATGTCATTACACCCGGAGACATTATCAAGCATAACTCCGCAACAACCCCCTTCCGCAAGCTCACTCAGGACGAACTTACAAATTCTCGCGAAAGAGATTTCACGGATGTCACCATTGAAGCCATTTTTGTCTTCGCTGATTCCCGAGACTGGGCTGGCGACATTCAAATTATGCTGGATCTCGCCATGTCCAAGGGAGGCCGTCTCGGTACTCTGAGCGAAACTTTCGACGAGGGCCCACCGATCTACTTCTCTCATAACGATATCGTCTGGTCTGCTGCCCACGATAATGTTCGTCTTGGTATGGGCGCTTTGCGCCGCATGTTGGAGGTCATTTTCCGCGACGTTACCAAGAAGAAGGGCAAATTGCACACCCACGCTTTCGGCAAGCCCCAGGTCAGTACCTTCGAATTTGCAACGAGATTGCTGCAGCAATGGCGTCGTCAGCAACACGGCTTGGACGCACCTCCCGACACCGTCTATTTTGTTGGCGACACACCGGAGAGTGATATTCGGGGCACCAACGCCTACGATGAGCATGCGGACAATGAGTGGCACAGCATCCTCGTCAAGACCGGTGTCTACCAAGATGGTACGGAGCCGGCTTACAAGCCCAAGGCGACTGTCGATAACGTTCTAGACGCTGTGCGCTACGGCATCCAGCGCGAGATCCGCAAGAGGGTTGTCACATCGCTGAGAAAGGACATTCTCGGTGAAGAGGAGTGTTTGAAGGCTCTTCAGTCGAAGGACAGCGCCGTTTTCACTCCTCTGGAGGAGCGTAACCAGCCAATTCTGGGCTAGCGTAGTCATGTGAACTTCGTGATCTAAGACTTTGTTTGCTAGCGAGCCACTTCCTTCTTTTTCTTAGTGTTGGGGTTAAGAGTTCAGGGTACTTGTTTAGTTCGGGGGAAAATTGTGATACCACAGGCGTTTTCCAATCAACGAGGTACATGACCGCAATCCAGAGTTGCGAGACTAGCTACAGCAGAATACACGATACACAGGCGCCATTTGACGCCGAGGGATTTGAGCACTTGAACCTGTACAACCATCATGACACACTTGGCTTGCTTTTCGCGCCCAGCACCTGGCAATTATCGCCAAGCTTCGAAATGCTTGTTTATGGCACGATTAAGGAGGTCCCTGAAGCTAACTCATCTCTTGGCCGGCTTCGTTACAATTTTTTACGCCGCTGCCGAACCATGTACATGGTGATTGATTGGCTTTGGGGGACATGAAAGGTAATAAGACGGGATTGAGATGCCGAGAGGGATCTGGTCCTACCCGTTTGGGCCGATGCCTAGCCTGCGCATCTCCGTCATGCTGCGGCCTCGCGCGGCGCCGTGTTGTTGTAATACATGCCAAGTCCGGCCGGTGTTGGCGTTGGTGCATGTCCCCCCCCCTTCGGCTACCTGGGCCGCCGATCCCTTTCCGCTCCGTGTTTTCCAAGTACACCAGCTCCGAGGTAACATGACTTGGAGTGCTGCAACGGTGGGTTGTTGTAGTAGGGTTTGTCTTCATATGCAAGTGGAACATGTGGGTATGGTGGGTTCAGAGATGTTGGTCAAGACACAGAAAGAGAGCATCCTGAGCATGTCCTTAAATGTGCAATGTAGCACGTAGTTGCAGATGTAGTTGCACTGGACATTACGAGAAGCATGCTCGCTCCACTCGCATCTCCTCTTTTGTCTCCTCCTCCGCATCCTCCACGGCCCCATCACTTTTAACTGTTTCCAGTCGTCATTGCATTGCTGTGGTGAGATTCGGGTGCATAAGGAAAGGATTCCGTGAAGGTAAAGCTTCCCCACCTCGCAGAGGCAACCCACAGTGCCGCGTCAACGGCTTCTTGACGCCTTTGGCGATCGCTGATGGCCTCCTCTGCGCTGCACGCGATGGAGAACCCGGGAACGTTGGCGCGTTCGACATCCAGCCAGCCTCTCCAAGCGGCCACTATGTCGCCGGCTCCGATGGCTCCGATGACCACAGTCCCCCACAACTCGCGTGCGCCGCTATTGTGCTTGCCGTAGAATATCCATTGCTCGGCCGCAGCGACTTGATCCCTAAGTTGGTCTGGGGAAATGCGCTTTGGATCGGCAGGGCCATTGGTGCTGCCGGTGATACCACGGCGCGCCGGACGCTGAACGTACACGTGACGGATGTCGTCGACACCGCAGCAGAGGCGTGTTACGTCAAAGCGGCCTTCTGTGTCGAAGATGAGAACCGTCTTGCAGTGGGGCGCAGACACGAGGCCCGACACAAGCCGGTAGATGAGCGGGAGTTGACGGCCGGTGACGGCGAGAGGAATAGATTGTGTAGCACGAAAGTTCTTGACGGCGAACGCATTCAGGAGTGGGATCGGAAAGAAATTAGGTCGATTCTTCCTTTTCGTGGGGTTGACGGGCTTGTGTTCTGCGCTGAAGACGTCCAAGACCTATCGAATCAAAGTCAGCTGTATGACGATGATAAATGTGCGAAAAAGAGGTCTGCTGTGACATGCTGAACGGAGCCTGGTGGTGGTTTGATGCAAATAGTCTGGGGGGTTGAGGTGTGTGAGTGGTGAGCTGTCTGGCTCCTCCACGGACCAAAAGTTTGCGTCGGCCGACCCCCCAAAACACTGACCCCATCCACCGTCCACCATTTACTCAACCTCACCAGTCCAGACTACTTATCGCCTCTCATCTTGTGGCACACCAACCTGTTCTAGCGTGGTCTCTTTGGCGTCGCCCAAGAGCCTCCTGCCCCTCATCGAGAGTCGCGAATACTTTTTCTTGTCCAGATATTTCTTCATCCTTGCGATTGGTATCGACGCCGCCTCTGCAGTCGAGATGACCCCGCCCTGCCTTGTTTTCGATGCGTCGGATTTGCCGCGACATGTGCAGGCGGACCTGAGAGGCAAAAAGCGCAAGGTTGAGAGGGGTGCTGATGTCGATTTGTCCAAGTGCGCGTTGCGGGCGATGACGCAGTTTAGATGCACCGTCAAAAACCCCGACCGCAGAGACAGCCCCATTGGATGTTGGCCTATCATGCGGGTTTTCCGGCAGTAAGTCCGTTCCCAACTTTGATCTCCTTGGCGAATCTCATGCGGCACAAAATCGGCGATATGATTCATTCCCATGGCATGCCTAAGATTACTGAACATTACCTTCAATAGATGCCAGGATAAGAAGGGTACATTTACTGTTGAAACCACAGCATGGGAAGGGCTGAATGCTGGACCCAAAGATGGGCACGCCAATACTTTGGGCTTGCGCAGTACAGACGTCCGCCAGGGCCATGGCAGAGAGGGAAATGGTGACCAGCGGACGTATCATGAATGGCCAGAGTTGTGGGAGAAATAGAAATGTTCTGGTGCTGGAAAAAGGCAGGCGATCCAAAAGCTACGAACAGAATTCACGGCCCCTTTAAGACATGAAGTAGATTGATGTGCAGTATAGAGAGACCCGTCAGTTCCCTTGGGAGCTTTGTATGTTAGACGGGCTTTTGACTTTTTCGTCTTTTGAGGCATTGGTGACAGTATCATGCTCGCGACAAACAGCACGTCTGATTGAGCGCCTCATACGCCTCGCAGCAACAATTTCTGCACGTCACACCATTGAACTGTTGCCCTCGACGTAAGAATAGTTCTCGACTCGATTTGCTGGTGTGTATGGTACAATCGGGGTCGGTTGACCAGCTGATGAAGCCCGTATCTTGTCTATAACCACGAATGCTCTCTCAATCCCATCGCTAATCGAAGAAAGTGCCCTCGTTTTCTGCCGCCACCGCAGTCGATCGTCGTCGTTGTGGTCATTTACTGCTTCTGGCCACGAGCCTCGGCCTTCTGCTGCTCCAACTTGGCGTAATAGGCATCGCGAGCGTTCGTGCGAGGCATGTGGAAGCCGTACCTGACATACGGTTAGTTCGAGCATGTTTGCGTGAAGCATCGGGCGAATATAATCCGGTGTTCGCATACCAGTAGACGTTGGCCATAGCAAAGCCGAGACCTGCGAGTAAGTTAGGATACGGGTCCGAAGGGTGGGTGACTGCTGGGTAGCGAGCGCATCGATGCATATCCCGAGGATGGCCCATGAAGGAGCGCAATGGGGCGGCGCAATTCCAGCTGCGGACCAAAAGAGGGTTTCGGGGAGAACTCACCAAGAGCGATGCCAAGGTCGAGGACCAGGTTGCGTCGCAGCATCTGTTGTCCGCTGTTAGCCAACAACTGTTCATGCTCCGTAGGCCCGGCGACTGCGGCTCAAGGTGCTCAATTGATTCGGGAAACGTACGCCCGTGATGGGCTTGACAGCAGTAGTGCCGGCCATTGTGATGCGGAGTTGAGTGGGAGTTGTGAGGGTCGATTGAGCCGATATTTCGTGTATCCGAGGGTGCTTTGGTGATGCTCAAGTCCTCGGGTAGCTCGAATGGTCTGATGAATTCGCGCGATGGAGTCATCACGTGATGTCAAATTCTCCCCATCCGTAGGTGACTTGTTCCTGACCTTCCCGCACTTCTCACATTACCTAAGCCAGGCAGGCCTGGGTCTTTGAATTCCCCTCCATCTGGTTGGCTGCTGCTCGGCGTCATCGTATCCTTACATAAGCGTCCGTGTTCCTGGCTCGGTGCAAACGGGTCAACTCCGGCTAAGGACTAAGGTAGATCCACAGAACGACGGCCCGCATTGGCCCGGGCGCAACTCTCTGCATATCAGATGTTCTGATCTAGCAATTTTCTGCAGGAACGGGAATGGCGACGTAGGATTGCTGGTTTAACGTCCAGCAGACACAACAGCAGCCATGAACATCCATCTCCCTGCGAGGAGATTAACCTCTTCCGGTCAGTTTCGAGGATTATGTGTTCCGTTCGTGAAGTTGCTACTTCGACATGGCACTGGCGGATCGACCAGCTAATCTCTATCGTCCATTAGCTTCTTCAACCCTTCAATCCATCGCACGACCAACGAGGCCTCTTATTCTTCCCTTGCGCCCGGCCACTCAAGTTCGAAGCAAATGGGGCTTCTCTGGCATGTTCGGCCGCAAGAAGAGCAATCCTGTTGAGGATTCCTTCAGCGGTGGCCAGAACCTTAACGACCCCAAGATCCGCGAGCAATTCGCCAAGAAGCAGCAGGCTTCACTTTCCAATTCTATTTTCGAAGAGGAAGTTGAGGATGCTGTCGCCGAGGGCGGAAAAACTGCCCCCGGGATGCAAAGCTCTGTGAAGACGGCAGAAACTATGTCGTACCGGGTTGACCCCGACCCGCGAGCTCGTCTACGATGGGAGAGGAAGAAAGTCATCCAGATGGTTCGTCGCAACGGCCGCGTCAGCCGCTCTGAGCGCATCGCCCAGACGGAGAAGGAGCTCCAGCATAAGAGTCCCTTCCTGGAGACCAGCGTCAAGAAACTTGTGCACCTAGCTCGTCAAGTACAGGGCAAGAGTGTGGATGAGGCGATTCTGCAGATGCGATACTCGAAGAAGAAGATGGCCCGGGAGGTCAAGTATCAGCTCGAAGAAGCTCGAGATCTGGCCATCATCAGCCGCGGCATGGGTCTGGGTAAATCACATGATCCAATCAAGATCGAGACCAAGGACGGCAAAGCTTTGAGAGTCGACAACTCATCGAAGCTCTACGTCGCGGAGTCTTGGGTGGGAAGAGGACCCTGGAGATCCAAGTCGATGGACTACAAGGGACGAGGCAGATTTGGCATCATTCAATCACCGTCAACTAGTAAGTCCCGACCCGGTTCAGGCCCTTTATCGACGTTTATCTTCTTCATGTGGGCTGACCAAGCCATTTTTAGGCATATCTGTCGTGCTGAAGGAGGAGAAGACGAGACTACGCGAGCACAACGAGAGAGAGGCGAAACAAGCGCGGAGGAAGCCCTGGGTCCACTTGCCTGATAGGCCGGTGTCTGCGCAAAGACCCTACTACTCTTGGTAGACACTTTTCACTGTGGCTACAAAACTCCCAGTCTTGATGTCTAAAGTCGATTGGTCGACAGAGCGTGCAACACCACTCTCTGGAATTGTAAGAATATGTACAATGAAAGATGCCATGGAAACCATTACGCCATATTTTTTCCCGGCTGTAGCCATGATGTCGCATGTGTATGCGAAGCAAATCGAACTCCTAATTGGTATAATCGCGAGCAAGCTAGGCACTACGCTCCACACCGCACCCTACCTACGCCGTACACCAAACAATCGTCAATCGTTAATCATAATGTGCTGCCGGCCGCAATCACCAAACGTCTTGTACGCCAGACGGTGTTTTTGTCAAGGCATCTACCACAGCTTGGCCTGGCACAAGCCCAACTACGATCTCCGTGCCATCCCCGTCATGTTGTGACGAGTACTGTTCGGACAAATGAACGAGTGGCGGTGGAGGGTAAAAGGATAAGCCACTCAGATCATCCGTCTCGGGGACTGGCGTGGAACCATATCTTCATACCTTCGAGACCGCATTTCCAGCTCCGAGTAATTCTTGCCAGTCATGCCCACAATGCCGTAGTCTCTCCCAGAGCCTGGCATCGGTCCTGAGATCTGCATGGAACGTGTCCTGTTCTGCGGCCTTCTCACTAAGAGGTAGAGAGCAAGGGCGATTGCAAGGACGCCCACGCCAGCGCCAACGCCAATTCCAATCTTCGCTGGTACTGAGAGGCCTGCAGTGTCATTGGAGAGCTTTCCTGAATCGCTCTCTGAGGCGGATCCGGATTGCGAGCCCTGGGAACCTGTCGAGGTCGAAGTAGTTAACTTGGTGGTTGATTTGGTAGATGTTGACTACAAAGATGTAATGTCAGTTGTGTCAGCCTTTCTGCGGCTTCAGGAGGGATTTTACCATAGTTGTGGGCGCAGGAGTTGAGACTTGCGTAGTCTGGGCAACCTCAGAGATCGCCTTGCTTGTTGCATCTGCCGGTGCCGAGTTGACGGGTTGGGACGAGGGTTTCTCTGCACCGTTTGTTGCGACAGTAGCCGCTGGTTGAGCTGGCTCGGATGATGCTTGGGCTGGTGCGGGCGTGGTAGGTTGTGGCGGCGGCGAGGAAGCCGGCTGGGATGCAGGCGGTTGTGTCGACGCAGGAGGAGCCTGGGTCGCAGCTACGCCGTCATGTTAGTGATCGCGTTGCTTACTCTGTAGATCCAAGGGGCATCATACTTGCACAAAGAGATGTAACGTAATCGTTCACCTTGGTAGCGACGTCGGCGCCGCAAGACTGGGATGCACAGTCACGAACGCCAAACACAAAATCTTGTTGCTTGCAAAGGCAAGAGTTGTCCTGAGATGCGCAGCCAAATCCCTTTGCAATGACAGTGTTGACACATGAGATCTAAGAACTTGAGTTAGTTGAAAGTACAAGCATAAGGAACATGTCATTCCAGTCGACGAGTCTCAGCCACGATCATGCTGAAGAATCGAAGCAGCATTTTCGAGGCTGGGTATGACTTTAAAAAAGGACTTACACCACATGGCGGTAACGAGTCTAGCTGCGCGTGAGCAGCACCGAGAAGAACGACAGAAGCCGTGGCCTGAAGCCAGATACGACGCCTCATGATGGCACGGGGTAGCAGAGGTGAAGTCTGGCGAAGGGTATAGAGGAATGAGGGCGTGATGGAGTGTTTGAACGGCTGAGAAATACAGCCTGGCCTGTGGGAAGTGATGAGACACTGGTGTGTGTATGACCAGACCCGTCACAGCGTCACACAGCAGCTCATGGTCTGTCTTGAATCTGAAGTGGTAATCTCGGAGCTGAGCTGCCCAGAGTTGGAGGTGTTGGTGGCGTGTGAGGGCGTCAACGTGGCGAGGCAAGCCCCAAACACGCAGGGGTACGTTTCGAGGAGCCAAGAAAAGAAATAACGAGACAGCAGCTGGCAGTCCAAGTCGAGAGAGGGACGAGAGGACGAGCAGGGACAGACGATATCGACAGGTAAGGAGCAGACAGGTGTCTGGAATAATGAACGACGGTTCAAGTGGTCAGTCGCAAGGCAGTTGTATGTCGAGGGCGGGCGGTCGAATGAGGGATAGACGAGTCAGACCGGGCGAGGAGAGAAGAAGTCTGACAGAAGCTGGAAGGAGAAGGGCTGGCCAAGACAAGAAACGAAGGCCAAGGCCAGGCGGGAAGAATGGAAAGAGAGGAAAAAGAGGCGCCCGGCGGGGTGGAAGCGAACGTATGTGAAGAAGCACAAGAAGAAGCTAAGAAGAGAAGAACAGAGGCAAGGTTCCGAGAGGGAACAGGGCCAACCGCAGAAAGAGAAGGAGATAGAAGGGAAGAAGCCGGTAAATGAGGCCCAGGAATTGAGAAGGGAGGGCAGAATGGGGATGGAGGGAGGGATATCGACATGTTAAAAAGGAACACTGGAGGAAGGGACTAGACGAGGAGTGGACGGGGGCCGCCTGCGCCTGCGCCGTGCATTCAATTCTCCTTACTTCACCTTCCTTACCTTGCCCACCTCACCTCATCATAAGGTACGGTACTAGGTCAGGTAGGGTAAGGTAGAATGGTTCACATTTGGGGGCAGGACCTACGTTGGGTAAGGTAGGTAGGAAGAACAGACGAAGCCGGGGGCCAGGGGCCTGCCGTCTGGAAAGAGACAGATGGGATGGCAGGGGACACCCGAGCCGACGGGAAGGAAGTGGAGGGAAATCGGAGGCCAGGGGGCAGGGGCGGGGATCATGAACGTAAGGTAGGTACCTAGGTATGTACACGGCCACAACTTCGCGACCTTACCTACCTAGTAGCTCACCTCCTCACCTTGCGTTCAATACCTTACGGCCCAGTCAAGATATATTGGCGGAGGTGTCAAGTCGATTGATTCCCCTGCCCTGAACTTGGAGGTCGGGCTGATCTTACTACCTAGGTGTAGTTAGGTGTGGTGTTGCTAGGCTTGGTCTTGTCGCGTCAAACGTGTTCTTGAGCGGGCCATCGTCTGGCGGCGGACGGTTGTGTGCGAACCTAGCGAGGTGCCAAAGGGGGCGATAGAGGATCGTGCCGAACACTAGGTAGGTACCTTAAGCACCTTAGGTAGGTGAGGTAGACCTGCAAATAGTCTGTTTGAGGTGGGCTGGGTCGGCGTTTAGGAGGTAATAGGAGAGATGGAGGAAGGCTTTAAGAACAAGTCCTTTTCTCGGAGGGCCAGCGAGTAAGTACTGTAGGTAGGTAGGTATCCAATTCAAATCGGGAAACGGCATGGAAACATTCGACGAGAAAGGAAGGGTTCAACGTGCACAATTTCACCTTGGGTTGGTTCATCCTGCAGCTGAATGCCGCTGCGGCCAGGGCCGAGGTTTCCCATCGCAGACGATCCCGTGACGGTCACGGTCACGATGACTGAGGTGTCATCGAAGACGACGGGACGGGAGTCCGAGTCCATCCAGAAAAGACTGGACCATGATGGTGTCTGAGCGATGGGGCGACAGGTCAAATTCGGATGGAACACTAATTAGTGTGCACACCGGGTCTGGATCGGATCTGAAAGACTCAAAAGTCAAGACCACGCCGCACAGCAAACATACAGAAGATGTCGACAGCATAGGTACATACATAGTAGTACGAGGCCGCCCTAAGCGCATAATGTTGGCTCATTTTGCGCACCTTAAGCCGGGCCTCTATAGCACCAGCCGCCCTATCAACGCACGCGATGCCATCCCCAAAAAGCCAGCCGCGCAAGACGAGCCCCGATCTCTAAAACAGGACCCGGTCGACTGTTGAGTAGGGAAGACACGTCGGGCCCAACCAGCGTGCCGCACTAACCTTGACCAGGGGGCTGGTCCCGTCCTGTTCGTCGCAGCAGCCGCGCCAAGGCACCTAAGGTAGGCCACCTTAGGAGGCGCAGCCAAGGCCCGCTGCTTCCTGTCCATTACCTAAGCACCTAAGGTACCTTACCTACCTATCTAACCTTACCTACCTTAGGTAGGCACCTTACTTAGGTTATCTTCCAACCTGCCTTTTGACGGCAACGGCGACAGCGACAGCCACGGCGGGGGCACGCTGCAACGGTGGAACGGAATTCTTATTCAGAATGGATGACCCGATCAGGTAAGGTAGATTGCTGGCTGGCTCAGCGGTGCCCTTGCGCTGCCGAAGATGATCTGCACCAGGAACTCGTGTCGTGCCGCCGTAAGCCACCTCTGACACCTACCCACGAAAGGTAAGGTAGTCCCTCACCAAAGGTACCTAAGAGGGGGGAAACGTCTCGACAGGCCATGGCCGAAATGCAACAAGTGCGGTCCATCACTGGCAAGTCCATCACCCATGATTCCCGCGTGTAAACGGCAGAAGTGTGCTCTCGTCATCTTCGTCGTCTACAATCGGATGGAAGAGGACAGCTTGTGGCTGGTTAAGGCACCTGAAATGGAAAGCTGGAAGATGTTCCACCCGACGTTCCACTGGGCTGCATGAAGGGCGGAAACCCGGGGCGGGAACCCCGTTGCTTCGAATAGATAGGTACCTTGAGGCCAATCGCAAACCCCTTTTTGCCCTCTGCTCGGTGCGTGAATGGGCTGCACCTTGAGTCGGCCTGCACGCACTCGTCGTCCGATAAACTTGGTGGTCTCGTATCTAAATGCGAAATGCTTCTCGTACTCCTGCAAGCCGGCAGTGGTGTGCGTGTGTCTTCCCGACTAATCATTTCGAGCCTACTTCAACCTTTTGTCGCAGCGTTTGCTGCCCGGATCCCTCTGTACCTGACCATTTGAGCTTTCGAATTTCCAACTGCCGCTTCTTAAGTAGACCACAGGCGGCTTCATGCATGTTCCCTCGTCGGTAGTCAGTAGCCGTCATGGACTCGCTTCGGGCTTCCATCAGTATCGTGCTTCGTCACACACCAAGTACGCATGGATTAGCTAGATCAGCCGGCTTGCTGTGTGCTTGCGCGCAAGCTTGAAAACTCGACGCGAACGTATGCCTATGCCTGTACGGATACTGCAGTGCAGTATTGCGGAATGCGGACGCGCTGTCCGATGCCAGCATCCCCGGCGCATGAAGGTGCTGGAGCCAGTGCAACATCAGACTGGGGCACTGAGGAGGTTGGCAGGGCTGATTAGCGACACCTGCAACGGCCGCCAGCCTTTGAGCCCTATACCATGTCCATCACCATGGGGCTGCCCCCATTTCTGTCTCGAGTTTGATGGCTGAGCCGCTCGGTCAATTTAATTCGTTATGCAACGCGTTTCCTGCTGATGACCGCGGAAAATTTTCTGAAGAACAAGCGCCTCACAACAAACAATTGCTTAAACGGAGAGTCCTTACTTGCAAGTTTGCGTCCGAGCTCGACGACTCACAGGCCACTACGGTCTGTTGGAATAGGCACGAAGAGTCTTTTGCAAACCTCTGTCGGGCCGGGAGAACACAGAATTTCAGGCATGCCGACCTGGCACATCTGCAATTCAAATGCTCCCCCAAGCAGTGGTTGACTTGCAGTCTAGACAAGGCAACATATGAAATGTGCTTCCCTGTAGGTTCCGTGTCAAGTCGATCCTGGGCCGGTGTAGACCCGAAGACCGGAGTCCATTGTTCGGAGCGGCGGGGCCAGCCGGATCGAAGAGCCGCACTTGCTCCGCAACGCCCGAGCTCTGGACGAAGCACATCTGGAGACTTTCGATTTCCTACCTTATTCTATTTGCGTTATCGGAAACACTCTGGGGAAAAATCACCTGGATGATTTTGCTCTCATGCAATAGACAGTCTTTATCACGCTGCAATGCACACCAAGATATCTAGCCTACTATAGGTGCCCGAGCATGCTGTCTCAGCCTCTTCTTTCACTGACTTCAATTTTTTGTCTGAGCCAGAAGACTTTCCAGCTCATATCTTGGGGACGAGTGTGTGCTTGTGCGCAACAAAAATGAATGTAGTGAAATGAAAAAAATAGCCTAGAAGTTGTTGAAAGAGGAGAAACGTCTTGCGTCGGAAAGCTGGCAATGATGGACGACATTGTGAAGCAATCCTTCCATTCATCTTACCCCCCGTTAACTCAGTTAGGTTGAGGGTCCTGGTTTGGAGCCGGAGCTAGTTCCGGGGCATTCACTCATCCGGGTCGGCAGCTTACATAAGGCAAACCGGTCAGAGGTAGGTACGACTTGCCAGTGTCAGTGAATGCGGAGGAGCATGACTAGCTTCATCAAGATACCTACCTACACAACTACCTCTAAGGTAGGCAAAGCAGGAGGAGATGCACAGTGCGGTCGGACGATGCTGTGTTTAGAGAAGACGGTTCGGCGATAAACCAATGACCTCATGTCGCAGAGAGAGCTAGCGCTGGAGATCTCTTGCGTTACCAATTATAGCCGGCTGCGTCAGTTGGGGGGGGGGGGGGGGGGGGGGGGGGGGGGGGGGGGGGGGGGGGGGGGGGGGGGGGGGGGGGGGGGGGGGGGGGGGGGGGGGGGGGGGGGGGGGGGGGGGGG
>JAQIUT010000227.1:0-78898 GCA_028654355.1 Colletotrichum sp. SAR 10_99
CCCCCCCCCCCCCCCCCCCCCCCCCCCCCCCCCCCCCCCCCCCCCCCCCCCCCCCCCCCCCCCCCCCCCCCCCGCCCCCCCCCCCCCCCCCCTCCAGCAGGACCCCTTTCAGGGCCAGCGCGCAGACTGGCGCGGGCGTGGCCCCTGGGTAAGGGATCGCCCTCGACTCCTCCTCTCCAGCCCCCCTCATCTGGCATGCCTTGCATCACATCTCGACGTTACTTCGTCTTGAAAGGCAAGCTTGTCTTGCTGAAGCTTCAATTTCGCAGCCCGGCTTTCTTCCCGTGTTCCTCCGTACCAAACTGTGTCAAGTCACTGGCCTGGCTGCCTCTTTGTCCTTGGTGACTGTGTGGTGCAGAGAAGAGATCTCTGGGGCGCGGAGGTTTGCCAGCTGACTTGGTAGTTGAAAGTGGTCATTATGCAGATAACGCTGCAGCTGAACGGGATCTGCAATAGTCGCAGATACTCAACTACGAATAGTAAAGGGCCAGACGGCTGGACAACCACTTGCCTGCCGAGTCGGCGTACGGCGCCAAGGATTTCTTGGCCTCGATGATTTGCACACTTGCCGACCCTATGTCTCCCATTTGGGTCAATGGCATCCTTGGGTTCGTATCTTTCGGGTGCCATTGAAAGGCCGTCTGTCGCATCGGACAGGGCTGGCGGACTTGCCTGAAGCACCCGAAAACCAGTGGGAAATTTCATAATGGACGTGGCATCCTGAGACAGCGGAACACTATATTGTCGCTAAACCGCCTCGTCTTGGTGTTCCATGATGGTCTTAGATATCTTCTCGCAGATGGCCTGCCTATGGCGTCGCAACGGCGGAGAAATCTCATGGGATATTGCCTTGTCTGCTTGTTGTACAGTAGCAGTTTAGTTGGTTTTAGCGCCCATCGTCCTGCAGCGCCGTTCTCTAGCAGTGACACTGTGGAAACGGTCTCACTTTCCATGAGACACTGCAACAGCACTAACGGACGTTCGCGTAAGGTCGCAAACGAGTCAGTCGAGCAGCAGCAGCATCCACTGGCACTGGTCAAATGACCAGACCGACCAGTCCAGAGTCCAGTAGTGTCGCATGTACTTTACCTGGGTTGGAGGTACTTGGAGTCATGGTCGGTGTGCGGCGTGAGGTGAGAGTTCCCTGACATGGCGCAAAGAGAGAGCCGCGCATCCGTCTCCGCAGTCGTGGCCGTTGCAACTTGACGCCCAACACGACGCAATTTAGGCCATTGTCAACGGTCGTCCACTGTCGTGACTCTCTGTTTCGCAGACTCTGGGACTCTGTTATCCGCAAAACCACGGACAATAAAGGCAGGGGCATCGAGGACCAGGGCAGGCCAGCGGGCAGAGGCAGGCTGCCCCGGCCTGGCTCAGTGCGCTGCAATTGCGGCAAAGGCCGCTGTCAAGTCAGCCGAGGGCGGTGGGCAATGGAGCCTGGTGAAATGAGTGCGGATCTTGACAGGCATTGCTTGTCTCCGCGGAAGAGAAAGAAACCTTCAAGCTTCAGGGCCTCACAACTTCAGGTGACTGGGCTCGATAGCCCTAGACGAAGAAGGGCCTGCAAGGGCAGTTGAAGAAATTTTGACGCACGGCTCCCGGAACCGAGCCTAGCAGTCGGGACTGAATTTTGACATGAAGCCGAGGACTGGGGCGAAGCAGATGGATCATGGAGAGAGGCGATGAGTCCAAGGGAGAGCTGATAACCTCACGCAAGGAGTCCCGGCCGCTGAGGACAGCTGAGAATAGCTGAGCTGGAGCTCGACCACAGCTGACTGTACCTACCTGTACGCAACAGGGTAGACGGACGGACAGAAGGACAGGGCAGCAGGGCTGCGTGCCGTGCCAGGGCAGGGCAGGGCGTTGCGTGCTGGAGACCCAAGACTGGCCAGAGAGGAAGCAGGGCGCGGCGTGGCGTGGGATGATGCAGCGGTTTCCATTGGACTGGGACTGATGTTGCTTGGTTGGTAGCCAAGGCCCCCTTCCATTGGACGAGACGACGCCCGTAACCGGCATCGGAAATTTCCCTCTCCGCTGTGATGGATGAAGCGGCAGCCATTGACCAATTGGACACCCTTTTGCTGCTCCATTTGGAACTGCGTGGTCGCCCACGGGGGGTGGTAGGTAGCCGGAACAGAGAGGGAGGCGTCTGTCCGTCCCCAAGCCCCCTCAAGCCCGAGACGGTCGACGTCACCACGTTTCCCGTAACTGACTCTGCCCCCAAACACCTTAGGTAAGACGATAACTCTCCGTAGTGTCTTTGCAGAGAGGTGTTCTTGGCCAGGGAGTGTATCTGAAGATTCGGACTGCACTCCGTAATGTGGTGCACTTGAGGCTGGATGCTCTCTAGAGCTCGCGCCGTTCCTCATGCGACAGATGAACTCTGCCGAACACCCGCCGGCGTCAGCTATCATAATTCGGGTCTGGCCGAGTTCCAGTAGAGTGAAATTTGCAAAAGGAGAGGTGGAATTTCCCCGACTCTTTCACGTATCGAAATGTCGGGAGGCGCATTTGCGTCGCCGAATGTCTCGACCATGGTCCAGAGTCCACAACGGTACCCTCCATACATCGCATAGATCAATTTCGCTGAGGCCGACGATGCTGATATGCAGCGACTGCCGGATCCGCACTCAACAGGAAATCTTTTTCGGCTCCCGAGTGTACCGTTTGGGCCCCCGACGACCACCACGGAAACAAACACAGACTTGGTGTCTTATTTGCCAGCCGGTTCGCCAGCCGGCTCTGGCCCGCAATCTGTTGCGCGCGTTGAGGCAAAGCATGCTTGTCATGATGCTTCTTCTTCTTCGCTACCCCTGACCCATGCCAAGATCCCTGTGAACGTGTAGATATACGAGTGCCTGACCCTGCGCACTCCCTCCACTGAAGGAGGACCTGTCGAGCAAGAAACCCTTCACCATCCCCTCTCCGCTCCGCTCTTGCCTTCCCTGAAGCAAAAGGGAAGTGGGCATCGAACCCCCACATTCAGGCCGACGTTGGTCAAGGATATCTCAGAGGGGCCTGGCCAAGGTAACATTGATGTTGAAGACTGCCCACAGCGGATAGAAAAAATACATGCCAAGGGTGTTGCTGTCAGTGTTTGATGTGCACCCACGGATGGAGGGAGCCTGGGCCAACTATCGAGCCTGGCACTGGCAGTCTTGGTCCCGCTTCACCTCTCTGCTGATTTCGTAGTCATCAATTGCTGACAGTAACCCAGTTATGGCGCCGTCAAATAGACGGAGGTCTTTGGTATGTCAATTGACACCACGAATTTGACTGGTGCGCTTCAGAGAACGCGGCCGTCAAGTCACCCATCTTTATGATTCTTGTCCGACTGTAGCGATACCTTGGTGGAGGTTCTTGCAACCAACCATGCCCAAAGAAACATCCACCAAGTAATGTTCGCAGCAGGAATTGTTCCTTAGGAGAAGGTCGAAGATTAGCTTGCAAGTCAACGCCCGCTCAGTATATAATTAGACGGTGTAACAGATGACTTCTCTCTGCTTCCGCTTGATTGCTCGGTTATTACAGAGTATCATGTTGTTGATTGTGTATCTGTTGCGCTGTCAAACTAGGTCAACCCTTGGGAAGACATGGCTTGTGGTTTTTGCTTTGATGGGGGGGATCTTCAGGCACTGGCGCCAAAATTTACCCTTCAGTCAGCCAAGCCAGCCGCATCGGCCGTCGATCCAGTTTCACCAGGGTGTTATCATCCAGTCGTCCACTCAAGTCCACAGAAGCCTCCGACTGCGGCGGAGTCCTCTTCGGCATTTGGGGGCAGAAAAAGGAGATGATTGTCGAATTGCAACTTCTGGATTGCTTCTCTTGGCCGCAGAATGACGAATCGTATCCAAATTTCTTTATTGACCTTTCTCGGGGTGTTCCCAGTTGTCTGGATGGCCGAAGGTCAAATCTCAGCTTCGAGAAGCTTGGAACATGAGCAGACCCGTTATATCCTTCCTTCGTTTTTCTTTTTCTGGAGTGCTTCTCCGGAGCCATAGTAGCGAAAACTGGACCAACTCCGATGGTTCCATGTACGATTCCTTGTTGCGCAAGGGTGCTGCCGTTGCTGGGCGTTCAAGGACTCGTCAGAATGCGCTGCTCGGTCTCTAAGTCCGGCCTACGGCACCGCTAATTCAAGACCTTCAGGCCTTGAATCCAAATCGAGAATGACATCCTCGTCACCGCCGACATATTGGTTGCACAGCCTGCCGGATGGGCAGTTATCGCAATCATCCGTCGACCCATGCGGCTTTGCTCTGATATCAATCCCAGCCCTGGCCAGGAAAGGAGAGTTGTTCATGGAGTCTTTGGCTCAGACGCCAGCAGGCATCTCAATCCATCCGGTCCTCTGATGGAACCCCCACAAACTGAGTTTACTAAACCATAACGATACACACAGGTCTCAGGTGTGATCCGCAGTATGTAAGCAATAGGTTCGTGAGGGGGTATGTCGAACCGCCGAGTTCATCCTTCGAGCCGTACAGAACACCGCAGCTGCGGAGGGGCCTTTGCTGTACGCAAGTGCAACCCCTCGCTAGGAGCTGGGTTCTTTTGCAGTGATTTTCGCTGCAGGTCTGCATCGCGAGTCACGGTCCCTGCAGAGCAATATCTGCATTATCCAGGCTCGGATACGTTTCTCACCTAGTCCTTTTCACTGTTATCCGCATCCCCGGTCTCGTGATGAGCCTCACTCGAGAACATCGGTCTGAAGTGTACCAACGAGAAAAACACCGACAGCCGAGGATCCGTTGTCCCCTGTAAGCTGTCAGGATAAGATGATGCGCGGTCTCTGGGGACCCTTCGTCAGCCAGCCGGGGGACGAATACACGTGTAGCTATCGTCAGGAACCGTGAGGCGTCGTGTTGCTCATGTCACTGGGTTTATTTTCAGGTATTGCCCTGGCTTTGCCCACCCGTGTGTTAGGGGACCCGTTGCCACTGTCCCTCGCTGTCGTCCGCTGCTGGAAAGTTGGTCCGTAGGGGTTGCACGTCTGTGTGTTGTAAGCGATGTTGACGTGGTGCTTAGAGACAGCAAATGCTGGGGTTGACGAATTTCGCGTGGTGAACACCCCGCTGAGTTGCCAGGCCTTTACAGAGGGAACACCGCGGCAGACGACAAGATGGCGTGATACTTTGGGGGGCTCAGGGCGGTGACGAGCTAACCGTCGACAGGGTAGTATGGAAGAGGCCGTGCGCGGCATGGGCAGTCCAGCCCCCCTAGCATGACAGACTTGGGATGGACGGAAGACGATCTGCGAGTCGCAACATGCCAGGACCGTAGTTGATGGAGACGTGGATGAAGTGGATGATGCGGTGTCCGCTGCCCACTTGGCCGGCCTGGGTCTCTCTCAACGAGAGAACGTGAAGGGGCCAGGGAGGAGGGCAACAGACCCGCGGTTGGCAAAGGCCGTTCCCTTCAAACGCGAGGGCCCCAACAAGATGACGAGCAGCGGACTCCGGTTCTGCAACCCCCCGAAGGCAATCGACTGGTCCAGTCCGATCCAGACCAGATGCCGTACCACGATTTCACTTGTCGACTGGCAAGATTGACGACAACCAAATTTGGTAGAATATCTGCCCAATTTCACGGCGTTTTCCCACCAGGAGCTAAAAAGAAGCTTGTAATTTGCGACTCCTCCAAAGAACCCAAAGTCAAGAGAAGCCGGCCAGTCAGATACTGCTAGCTTCGGGCACCGATGCGGGATGGGGCGTCGATGGTGCTACACGAGAACCATTGGCCGAGCCCGGCGTTCCTGCATACGGGCGGAACCTGCATGAAGCTCCATCCTGCCCCTATATGCGGTGATTATTATGGTTCCTTGCCCTAACATGAGTTCGGCATAGGACTTGGGAATTTCCTAGGTGTCAAACGGTAGTTCTTTGAGTCGAGTCGAGGAGGGAAGCGCAGCGTCACTGAACCGTACGCACGCTTCATACCATATTCCGAGTCCCAGATTTCTTTTGCGTCACGAAGCCATCTTACGCATGATTCGTCAGTTTTGGGTTGTGCGTCAAGAACGTCGGGAGGAAGAAGAAAGTATCTTGAGGTGGCTAGAGGATCTGCAGCAGAAACGGACGGAAAGGCCAGCAGGCGGCCATGCGAAGGGCTTCCCGGCCGTGTCGCGATGAGAACAGGCCTCCATCGAAGACTCTTCAGTCGTTCGTGGCAGACTTGTCTGTTGAACGCGCAGGCAGGCTTGGCCCGGGTAGAGCAGTTCGTTTGATTCTCCACTCTTCAGCCGAGACTGGTGTCGAATTCAGGGTGAACCGGGCTGGTGCTTTCAAATTTTGAGTCGTCCTAGCAGGCGATTGGTTCTTCAAACACCTCTCGGAACTCCATGATGTGGTTCAGTTCGACGAGGCGATGCAAAGTTTGCTGTGAGACCGGCTTCCGGAGGGCAGCTCTCCTCGAGCTAATGCACGCCCTTTCACGCAGTAGAGGTGAACACATGGTCTGTGAGAGAGAACGTCGCAGGTCGGCCAGTGTTTCGCCAGCACTGGGAAGCCACATCCGCAGGCCGCATATGCGACCGATGTAGTGTTTTAGAGGTGCTTGGGATATGCGGTGCCTCGTGTGATGAAAGCCGTCGACATGAATTTGGTGTCGGCGGCCGCATTGGCACTGGCAGTGACAGCCGCAAGCTCGTCCCATCGACGTGGACATGATGAACCCCCAACGAACCCTGTGCCACGGTTCTTACAGGCTCCATTTTGGACTTGGCAACCTCAAAGTGTTGGACTGGATCATCAATGTCGGCTAGCCGGAGGCGCCGCGCGATGGTCATTTCTGCTGGCTGATCCAGGCCAGCTCGTATCCTGCCAGGCGGCAAGAGATTCATTTAGACTGATTTCGAGACTGTTGGGCTGCTCGCTCAGCGGTCCAAGGAAGTTGTGGATCTCGGTCTGCTGGGGAGCCAAAGGAACCGGATGCCGTGGGCAGAGAACAATCGGTTGTCCGTAGCTTCGTTGATCTCCGTTTTCTCAGGGTCTGTTCGCAGCTCCTTTCGTGAGGGCCGATCTAGCGTCTGTGGCCTCGCATGGAGGATTTGCGGTGGGAATAATTCTGCTCGCCACGTTTGCTGCGTCCCGCCAGGGACTCCTTTCGAGGGCTAAGCCCGAATGTGAGGTAAGGCCGAGATGATGTGTTGCAAGCTTGTTGGCAGCATCAATCCGCCGGCGAAGAATGTGCCACTGGTGGCATTGATGATTGTAGTCTTTCTGGCAGGTAGCAGAAAAAGTCATGGGCCATGGGGGTTACCGGAGTTGGGAGGCGAAGGTTCTCAATGCAACAGCCAGACGTATTCTGGCCGAACGGCATGCCGGTCCTTGGCTGTCGTGTCGTGAGAAGTGGTGGCGGTGTACTTGGAAGTTGGTGGTCCATCATCAACTTCATTGGCGGCACGCGGGGATGGAGGCTGCCACTGCCCTGTGCAGGTGAGGCGACTACAGCCTGATGGTTTGACACCGCCTTCTTGTTACTCAGCTTCTTTGGCAGTTCCTGCTGAGCTCTTACCTGCCCCGAAAAGCACAGGTACAGGCCGTCCGCGCCTTCCACGGTATCCGTACGTCATGTACTGAGTAAATGTGACTGGTACGGTCGTGGACCCGTGAGGAAGGAACGTGACGACAGTCGCCAAGGAAGTCGCTCCTGTCTTCCGTCGAAAACTTTCGGAGAGAATCTGCGTGTGTGTGTGCAGTGAGACTGTGAGACGACGACTGGTGCACTCCACAAAGCGAGTACGTACCGTTTCGTGCCCGTTTCAGATGGAGTGGTTTGTACGGGGGTCGCTCATTGGCTCGCCGGATTCTGGAACAAGTTGGAGCTCACCGGTGCTCCGCCTTGCTGCGTTCAAGGTAGCTCCGCTGCAGCAGCTTCTTCCAGCCACTGAAGGCTTTACTTTGCTAGTGGCTTGGAGGAGGTTGGAGATCCCAAATGAGAGGCACCCTCTACCATCTAACGCCTGGCTGCCTGAGGAACCAACGTCTTTCACAACCCATCAGTGAGCCTGGGAGGATGACGGAACTTGCCTCGCCTTCGAAACATCTCCGTACTGCATAGTATGGACGCAGGCACCCACTATGAGCTGCAAGTCGCGGCCATCACCAATCCAAGTCGAGGCTAGCTGGAACATCATCTTGTGGGTATACCCATTCTTGCAACCTTTGACTGTACAGAGTGCCTCTCATCTGCCTACGGATGCATCATTCGCTGCCTACCCTAGAATAGCTCCCACGTTTTAGCCCTGGAAGATCAACGCTCCCACGTGAGACTAGTGGGCCAAATCTCCCATGTTTCCTCCTGCTTGATGTCTTTTACTCACCTCCTGAGTGAAGAAGGATGCTGTAAGCAAAACAGCCGCCACAAGACCGAAACCACCAGCCAACCTTAATTGGTTTGGCATATCGTTACCTCGCTTCTTCGGAAATGGCGAGCTCCAATAGTCTCGAGCCGCACTATTCGCGGGCGAGAAGCTTGGGCCTTGATCATCACGACAAGCCCGTACCGTGCCGTAGTTTGCTTTCTTTGGGTCCCAACTCCGTCCTAATGCAGGCATCGCAGCTCGATGCCGCGCGTATGTTGCAGGTTTGCCGTGTGATGCTTCCTGACTTGAGTGAAAGAAAAACCGATGTATGCGAGAATATCAGAGACGCACCAGTCGACAACCGGTATGCCCCTCCACGGTCGTGGTGGCAAGACACTTCTGATCCGGCACTCGACATATGCACGCAGGAGTGCACACATATCACCGGTTGATTGTCTCAACTAAGATTCTCAGGCACCGTCTTCTACAAGAAGATAGATGATTGGAAGCCCCAAGTGTGACAGTCGGAAGATGGCCATGCGACGTAAATCAAGGAACTGGGCAGCCGGGCAGCTAGCTCTACGGATAGCACATGCAGCATAGGCCATGGATTTATTGCCTTATTGGGATGCCATCGACACCAACGAGCCACACCCCACCCGGGGCTGATGTCGAAATATGACATGGAGCGCCCGTCCTCGCCAGGGTAAAAGGCACCATCGCTTCTGCGACCTAGCTCTATCCGCGTGGCCGCTCTCCATTACGACAGTCGACACGCATGGGAGCGCGGGTGATCGCTAGGGATTTAGGAGACTTTTCTTCCCTATTACCTCGAGTCGCGAGTGTGCGCCCTGCTTGTTAGCCAGTCAATCCCATCCTCACGATGCGCCGTGCTATGATTCGCTCCTCTAAATCAGAGCGTAAACGGTTGACATCAGATGTGTGTGATGGACTGATGAAAACCCATGTGGAATGCAACCCCCACAATCAATCAGTCGGTTGCACTGTAGCCTGTAGGGCAGGGGAAACGAGAAGGGTGCCAGCCATGTTTTGTTCTTAGCGAGAGAACTACGTACGGATATTCGTAAGTACGTAGGACGGCTCGCTCGAAGAGGGCAGCAAGTCCAGGCTTGGCCTGTGCACCGTGTGGGAAATGAGCGTCGTCAGGGTCGTCGGCTCGAGGTTTGCACGTACGCGACGTCATGTCAAATACTATGCAGTAGATACTGAAGTTCAAGACAAGGACGAGCCCAGAATACCGTGGCGAGAGGGGCGACATAGGACAAACCAGTGACAGACATCTCGTGGCCCATCTGTACCGGTACTTGATGTGAGCTGATGGAGACGCAGTAGCATTCGGGATTTTGGTGTATGATCAGAGGGGCGAGAACGGCCGTTTGGGCGGGCCGACGATACAATGGCGGCGGAAGAAAAAGACGGTCAGAAAAGACGATCACTTGAGGAGGTGTTTCGACCCAGACTCTGTCAAAGTTTGGTTCACCACGTACAAAGATGCGTTGATGGTGTTGCATGCGAGAACTGAAGAGAGGAAAGCGCAGGGCAGCTGGTGAAATGTGTGGAGTCGAAGCGCGGCTGTTCATTGGCTCTAGCTTAGGAGGACGGAAAGAAGGACGGTCGCTGAATGGCCCGGAAGTTCAGGCACGGCTCAGGGGCAGGCCATTGCGGGGAAGTGGACATGGAGGGGGATCTTGCCGTGGCGTGGTGGTGTTCACATCACATATTGTGGCTTGCACCTACCCGCAGCGTGCCTCTTTCCTCAAGCTGCAGACCGATACTCAATGTTCGGCAAGAAGGATCACGCATGTCCATGGGAGCTGCTTCCGTGTCGAACTTGGGTACTCACGTTCTGATTCGGGCGGTACTGAAGAAGGGCGGAATGAGACGTTCGTACTTGCTTGCATTTCAGGGAAGGGAAGGGAAGGTGACGCCAGTAGATGCGAGCCTGCCGAGCCTGCCCTACCAAACAACCATATTCGCAGTCCGTCGTGGCTTCCCAGCTTCCCTCCATCGCCACGTTTTCCGCCCCTGCCCTCTTTCCCGTGTCTACCTAACTTCTGAATAAGGTACCTTAGTGTAAACTTGCGCCGGCCGTCAATCCCCCACCTCGTTCCTTCTCGGCCGTCGCAGTCGGCCAGCAGCCCACTCACACACAAACACAGACAGCCCGCCATACTACCCACCCACCAATACACAATCGCACACATACACACAAGCAGCTTCCGCCCCTCTGTCTCTGATCCATGCCTTTTTCCCTCCACCGCCTTTTCATCTTGCAACCTCACTTGAGCATCAAATTTGTTCATCCTCTGCCACATTTTCCAGATTCTTCGTCGGACCCCGCACACTCATCTCGACGCTCAATGCTTAATGCTATGTCATGGATGAGGAATCGCCAATTTACGCGCGCCGCAGGTCACTCTGCATGAGATGAATCTGGACCCCACTTGGGAGAGCGTGCGTCGGGAGCCCTCTTCTCTTTTCTTGTCTTCCGTTTCCGTCGCCGTCGTCAGCAATAACCGCTACGCGGTTGAACCACTCGGCCGGGTCATTGCTTTGCTGTGCCGCCCGGCCATCCAGCCGCAAGACCGCCACGAGGAGGGCATTGAGGCTGCGCTGGATGCACCGAAGGATCTTGTTCCGGCCAACGAGCAGGCTGAGGTGCTGCGTCTCTCTACACCTGCTTTGGCAACCAAGAATGCGTCGGCGCCGACGAGCAGAAAAAAAGAAAGACGTGGGATGATTTTCTGCTCGACCGCACAACAAATACGTCTCAATGGCCAATGGATAAACGCTCTCCAGTCTCCAAAAGCGTCAGGAGCTCCACAAGCCATGCCGTCTCCTTTTCATACCAGACCATGCGATGCACAAAGTAATGCCTTGCTTCTCGGCTCCGACTGACGTGCGCGGCAATACCTGCAGCGCAGCACCAATCTCAGTCGTCAGGATTCTCTCAGCCCTCTCCACCAGCGACATGTCCGGCTACGAGTTGAGGTTCCCCGGCACCTGCTGTCGAATCCCACATTGCGCTATCATCCCTGTTGGACAAGGGTCTGACTGCCTGCCTTCCCACCCACTCACCACTCGCAGTCCTCTTGCAAGCCCCGTCAACAAGGCCCTGCCAATGGTCTCCATCGGAATAAGACCTAGCACGCCACGGCCTCCTGTCAAGAGGGCAGGCCCGCGATGTGTAACTGGGGTCAACATTGCAGGGTCGCCGTCAAGCTTGATTGGAGTCTCTTTCTCTCTCCAGCCTATCACATTATTCCGCCTCACACCACATCTGTCTCGCGCACGGACTCTCTGCCGTCCAAAATCTCATCATGTTCTTGATCTGTCTCTGACAAGTCGCAGTCGCTTATGACCATCTAGATGCAGATCGAACACGATGAAAGAAAGAAGCACGAGAAGGACTCTGTTATCGAACCGCGCCTTCCGACCAATATATTTGACGAGGCACAACATGCCACCTGGTGGCCGGATGGGCACATTTATCCGCCCCGTTTTTGTACACAGCCCATCAACGACTTCTCCCCAACATGAAGCGGATTTCAATGTCTTGTCCCAAGACATGCGCTTGCAGTCACCCCGCATCTGATGTGATGAGCCGTGATCACTGCAAGAGCTTATCTTATACGCAACACCTGCATCAAAGTGCATATACGCAGAGGAGTGGAAGCGCGCCTCCGACTGAGGGGCCTGTCATATGCCATGTTTGGCAATTCGCTCCTCGCTGCCTACGCGTTCTCTCGTCAACGACAGGCCAATCCAAAATGTTGCAGAGGATACGTCTCTGTCAATGATTTCATCCCAATTTCAGCCAGATTGGCGACATGCGGGATCATCACATTTCTTTTTTCTCTATTCACGCAATGGCCATGGCCAATCCTTGAACTGGCGGTCGACTGCCGCATGTGCGCTCATGCAAACCTTAATGGCGGTCCGCCGGGTGGTGGCCGACCCGTGACAGGCAATCCGCGGTTAAGCATCTCGACAGGGGGCAGAAAAAGCAATGTGAAGCTTGGGGTAGTTGTGCAAGGAACCATCCCGATATCTGCGCAGTCGCCAGCACAGTCTGCCAGATAGCTCGCGTCACAAACCCAGCCGCTGCAATTATATGATGATCACTACAATGACATTACGGGGCTTAGGCTGCACTCGTCACCAGATGGGGCATGGTTGCGCGTTGCCAAAGGGTCTTGACAAGATGACGCGCGAGTTTGAGTTCGTTGTTGGCGGCAAGCTAAGAAATGGCAACCTCGCCAACAAGCGACTATGGTCTGGGGAAAGCTCAAGGGGATAAAGCTTGAACCAGTCTGGCGCAAGACGCATGATGATCTGCAACTTCTGCTGGCCAGATGGCTAGTTACTGGCGCCTCCTGTGGCGTCAGCCAAATGAAGTCTCATATCCTGAACTATACTGAAAGGTTGAGCAGATTCGTGGGAAAGGGGACCTTTCGGACGCCGGCCAGCAATCACGTAATTTAGGCCGTTTCCTAGCTTCGGGCCCCACGGCAAAGAACAGCACCCTTGGTCATCCAGGCCTAGCGAAAGAACTTGAACCTCATGGTGGTAGGTGAAGTTCGCTCGCTTTCCGAGATCTTTGAGATTCGGTGCTGACCAATACTTTGCAGCGCCCACGGACCTCGGGTGTATAAAAAAAAAGAGCAGAAAAAACACTGCCAGCGCTTGCGCCTCGAGAGATGCAGATGATTGCAGGGGAGGCGAATTCGTGCTAAGTCAAAGAAGAGTCCTGCACAGGAGCGACATCTCACTGAGGGATCCTCCTATGGATCTGATCCTTGTTTGAAGCACCTTGTCGGATGCGAGCCGGTGCGCGAGACGGTCTGGTCAAGGTGAAGGGTTTGCGTACTGCGGATGTCATGCTCAAAACCACCTTGTTCATCACTGAGGAATTGCTGGGCCAGACTGAAGACAAAGCCGCCAAGGGCCCCTGTCCATACACTGACCACGATTGACAAATAGCATGGTTTCCCCTGCTTCAACGAGCTTGAAGAATTTCACGAGAGCGGGACTGCTGTAACGATCTGAGTTGTCTCTCCTCCAGCAAAATGGGTACCTGTTCTCGCGTCACTTACTCCGGTGTTCACCATCTCCAAGTGATTGCTCTTCAAGGGCAATATGTCACAGAAAGGTGGTAGGAAAAGACGATGACACAGAACGGTGGCACGATCAGCGGCGTAGGTCTCGGCCGATTCAAACAAGTCGTCCGAGTGGCTGGCTACTTGTGCCAGGCCCAGGAAAAGGAAACGACTTTGACCCCACCATTTACTCGGAGACTGACCCGAACAGAAGGAGGAGATGCGGCACGACATGCGATGTGGCCAGCGAACGTCCGACAATGACAATGACCCCGTGATCCGCAGCAGAGTCCCACGGCACAGCTTTGACAGGCAGTTGACCGTTGCCCCCTAATTGCGATTGAAGCAAATACCGCAATTTATCGAGGCTTAGCACCACACTCGGACTTGCATAACCACAACATTCTATTCTCAGTTCTCGTCTCCATGAGGGAGATAGTCTCTCACCGCTGGGGATTGGAGTCTTTGTATTGCAATTGCTGTAACCCTGGCCGTTGGCCAATGTGAAGCGGGTTCTGCGAACGAAGTGTGGAGTTTTCAGCAGAACGACCCAGAGACGCGTTATGCCATCTTGACGATCTCTTCAAGATCTCTCAATCCCGACCTCCGAAGTGGAGGAAGAATTCTCACCCAGATATTACGTATCAATGGACATCACTTCCAGCGAGGTGCTGAACTGCCAAGATGCGGACCTCTAGGCATGACAGGCGCAACCCCTACTGATGCCCCAACGAAGCTTGCTGGAAGACAGCGATGGCTTGCCTTGGGGAAACGGGGGGCTGCATTTCCGGTACTTGACAGCAGAGACAGTCTGCACAATGTTAAAAGAGGGGAAGTCGGTTTTGACTCAACAGGGGCGATGAGCTTCGTCCTTCACTGGACAACCTTTATTCTCCTATCGCCCTCTTTTTTGATAGCTCTGGAGACAATCTCCAACGGATATGACTCCAATTGGCATGGCGTCGGGGGGGGGGGAATTGGAGTAGCGAAGGCGGAGAACGATGAGCTGGTCAAAAGGGTGAAAACGACGACGAAGACCAGCAAAACAGGACCAGCAAAGGCGGCGCTCATGAAACAATGGGGGGGCCCTCGCACCGCTGTCCTTGTGGTGCTCCAGTGGCTGCTGCAACGGTGACGAAGAGTACGTACAACTGGCAAACGCCTGCTTGGGGGCGGGCGATGTCAAGTTTTGACAGGGGCCTGCGACAAGACCAGCGATAAGAGAGCCAGGGCAGAGAGCATTTGGGCAAAATTCGTTCCCTCACCACTACAACGGCAGGTACAAGGCTCGAGTCCGGCGTGGAGAAGGACACAGAGTCCACAGAAGCAGGCCTAGTGAGAATAGGCGGGTTGATGTAACTCCGGCTGCAGCTTTCGTCGACGGATGTCTCCAGGACCACGCGTTAGCGGAGACTGCCCAGGTGGTTGATGTTTGATTGTAACGAGCATGGAGCTGCCATGTTTATCATGGTGGGCAAAAGACAGGCGCAGCCGCCCGCTTACGAAGTTGACGACCACCTTGCACGGCAATGTCAACCAACCCGCACGGCACTGACAATTTGACAACTCGGGATGGAGATCAAGAGAGGGGACAGAGAGGGGCAAGTTACGAGCGTTATTTTCTGCAACTTCTGGAACAAGCCGTCCCCATCGTTGGAATGTGGGCGCGTCCGCGTCTGCCAGTCACTCATAACCTAGATGCTTGTTTGCTGGGTACCGGAGCTGTCAAAGACGGGTTGTTAATCAAGTCGTCGTCAACATGGAGAGAACTATTATTAACTACCGATGGGGTGTTTGTCTTCGTAATCTCGAAAGACTCGGTCGTCAACAGCGATGAGGCAAGTAAGGGAAGGCTTGCACAAACGCGGGAGATTTTTCTTTCTGAGGGGCAACTGGGGCGGCGGCGACGCTACTGCGATATTCGACGGGGAAGACGGATCGCGATCAAGCACGGTCAAGAAGCTTTTTTGCAGTCCGTATGGCATGTGGGATGCACTGCGCTAATCCAGTATCAAGCTTGCAGCGATGAGCAACAAGCGACAAGCAAGACAGAAGCAACGGCTACGGCGGAGGTGGCGACTGGACGGGGCGGATTGGAGGCTTTGGCGTGACGCAGCCAGACTAGCACTGCAAGTTCCTGGTCGAACTCTAAAACCAGGACACCGCTGCAACAGTGGGCTGGCGGGGGAAATGGGAACGCGTGCGGGATGAGCAACACGAGGTGAGGTGAGGTGAGGTGAGGTGAGAGGTAAAGCAAAGCATCTCGGTCTGCGGCGGTAAAGATGCATGGCACAAAGTTGTGTCTATCTCACATCGCGACACAGGCCGCAGAAGGCTCAGAGCTCTGGACAACTTAAGCTCAACACGCAGGGCACCCAAGGCGAGCCTCTCGTCATGGGGGCACCCAGAGCCTCTTGGTTGACGGGCAAAGGCTAATTCGTCTTGGCAGCTTTGTGAGCAACACATTCGATTCCCAGATCGCCAATTGCTGTGCAACACTTCGTTCCGATACTTCAAGCGTCGAGATCATGTGAGACAAGATCTGATTGGGATTGGAAGGTCGATACGGACATCAGAAACGAGTAAGGCGCAGTCCAAC
The DNA here is from genome assembly GCA_028654355.1 of Colletotrichum sp. SAR 10_99. Classification (NCBI taxonomy): domain Eukaryota; kingdom Fungi; phylum Ascomycota; class Sordariomycetes; order Glomerellales; family Glomerellaceae; genus Colletotrichum; species Colletotrichum sp. SAR 10_99. Next base: position 16,025 of record JAQIUT010000227.1, read on the forward strand.
ATGCTGCCTAGTCAGCAAAGGATTTTGCCTGGCCTTCTCGACAGAGCTCAAGTGCCTACATCCGGGGGGCTGAATCTCTGCTCCGCGGCTGCTACACACCTTGCCTCCTGCAGCCTGAGTTTGTGCGACGGCGTCGGGGAGAAAGATGGGCTGACAAGCACCAAAGTTTGCCTCATGCCTGTTTCTCTCGAGGATTGGCTGGAGCATGTAGGCTGCTGTGCGAAGGACTGTCGATAAGGCGATGCATAGAATTCTCCCAGCCATACTGCGTAGTTCGGCTGATGATGAAGCGCACTACGTCAGGTTGAACTCTGAAAGCTCACGACCGAAGATCCAGACCGCCGATATCCGCCTCTTGGCTCTCACTCAGCACTTTTTCAATGCATGTGCATTCACACGTCAATATGAGATACGTAGCGAGCACATCGCATGCACCATGACACATCATCCTCATTCCCCCCCACCATCACCGCTACCTGTCACTGCGGCTTCTCATGCCGTCTATACCAGCTACGAAACATTCATCACCACACAGCGAAAGGGACGGCCGGCAGCGAATAGCCACAGCAGAGTGACAGGGGAGGTGTCGAGCGCCTGGGCAAGGGATACGTACAAAGCTCACTCTATCTATCCTGTAGCGGAGAGAGAGAGAGAGACACACAGTGGGAGAAAGCGGTGGTGACAAGAGGAAAGGTGTGCCTCAGCAGCGGCCAGCTCGGAGCCAGGGGGTACCCCAGCGACGGAGAACCATGGGCCTGCAGTAGGCCTGCATCCCTTTTTTTTTTTCTTTCCTTTTCCTTTTCCCTTTTTTTTGGCCTTCGGGTGCCCAACCCCTGCTGAAGCTTCGCTCTGGGCAATGGCTTTTTTGGTGCCCCCTTCGCTTTTCCTTGCCGAACCCATATCCCTGAAGTGGTGGCCTTTCTACTAGTAATGGCGTTGCAGGTATCCGTACAGCTAGAGTACGTTCTCTGCGGTGCTGTATGGTGGGCATAACTCCCTCTCAGCGTGCCGGACAGCGACTTCAGGTTGAAGAGGTGAGAGATGGGCGGGCAGAAGGGGGAACCGAACTGAGCCCCGTGTCCGGAGCGTTAGGAGTCCGGCCCAGTGACAACTGCTGTTTGACGTTTGAGGTATCTTTTCTATTTTTGAAGAGCAGTTGTTTGTCCGTTTTGTCCGTCTCGTTGTTGTCGAGAGTTGGAGTTTGTGTTGGATACTTTGTCCGTTCTTCAGAGGTGGAAGTGCCTTTGCTCAACCTTCTCGGCCAACGAACTCGCCTGGCACCGGAGTCTTCACGCACGTGTTGTGTCGAGCTTCTTCTGTGCTGAGAGGTCGTTGCCAACGGGGGAGGGAAACGACGAGTCATTGTGGGTCGACTCAGAGGTGGATCAGGTCAGGAACACAACACACACACGACATGGCGCTCTTGCATCCATCTCTGCTGAGAGCGTGTCTCTCGCTGAGATGAAGAGAGCGCGCGGAAAGCAAAGTGGGAGGGGGGAAAAACAAGGATACGTACCTGACACTGGCGCGGGAGCTGGAGAGGGACTGAAGCTGGGGCTGTTGGCAGGCCGGCTACGTACCTCATCTACCCCCGGCCCCCCGGCCCCCGGAGGCAGAACCGTCTGCACTCACTGCAGACGAGAGCCAGGGCACCAGGGGTGCCTTCGCTGGTTGCGCTGCCAGTGTCAAGGCCTTGGGCAGGGCATGGCGGGGCAGGGCAGGCAGACGGGTTAGGTCAGGTCCCGATGTACCTTTGGGATGTTTCCCACTGTCCTGTCAACTGCTAGCTCCTGCTGCTGTGCTGCTACTGCTGCTACTGCCTCTCAGAAGCCCATACGGATACCTACGAATACTCACTCGTGCTGGCTGCGCGTGTGGGGGGTTTCCCTTGGCCGCCCACATGCAACATGCACCCAGAGTTGCGTCTCCCACCCACCGTAACGCTGTGCCTTTGAACACAATGATATCGCTGCTCTGTCGGTGAGGTACACGCGAAATTGCAGTGTTTTGTGCCTGCTCGTCGAGTACCCTGCCCACCTAACCCATGTTGGTTTCTCTACGGTGACGGTGCCTCTGGAGTCCTGGACTGAGAAACAGAGGCGCGGCGGTACGTACACCAGGATGGTAACTGACTGGCTGGTTGCCGGCGTCTCCAAACAGCTACTGCAGGCCGGGCTGATCGCCAAACTCCAGCTAAGGAACGGTACCGCAACGGCGCAGTACTACGAATGCCTACTGCTTTCCACTTCTTTTCCCAGCCACTCACTTCTCCAGCGTTTCCCCCCTCGGACGGACTGGTGGGAGAAGGGGAACGAACGGTAGGCGGGAGCCAAACGGGAGACGCGAGGCTGCCACTCTGCTTCCGGCCCTGTCTGTCTACCTCGATCCAAGTCAGTCGTCCGTCCGACTTAACAATACTATGGATGTCATCGTCCCGGCTCGCACTTACACCGTCGCTTCGCTTGCTCTCCACGTCCATCCAGACGTCGAGCCGGAGTCGAGTCACCATCTTGCTCGCTCAAGATGGCCTAGTCATCCCTAGAGAGCAAGCCGGCCGTCTCGATCCTCCCCCAATCGCATCACCGTTGCCTCTGCGACTGTCACTGTTGCTTCTGCTCAGCAACTGCGACGACTAGTGCCTCTGCTTCGGCTGCACATCACCATCAACAATAACACGCACACAAAGAAAGAAAGAAACAGTGGCTGGCCTTTTTCTCACGTCTTATCCTCCCTCTAGCTAGAAAATCTAATGGCCGGCCGCGCAACGGTAACCGCAGCCGCAACCGCATTTACAACCGCAATTGCACGTCGGCAAACCAGCAAGCCCTCTTTTTTTGCCCAGTACCAGAAAACATCCTGGTCGTCCCTTTTGCCGTTCTTCAATTCTCATGTGGTGTCGACTGCTACTACACCTTGACGTTACCACAAACTCTACCTCCTGCAATTGCCCTGCTCGCGGGTACTGGTAGCGGTTATTGCTTCATTCAATACCTCATTGCAGTCGAATATCACATTCGAGTCTGATCAGTAAGCCCGTTCACCTAAACTACACCTTGCTTCCAACCCCTCGCTTGGCTGCCATCGAACATCTCAGGACGGCCGTCCGTGTGCACCACCATACGTCTACACCTTCACACGCCTCTTACCGTACGCCGCGACAACCTTGTTCACATTTGGACCCGGACCTGTTGAAGCTCTGAGATCTCGGCCCCCTCCGCATTATCCCACCTTCCCACTGCCATCATTCAACCTCTCCTCCCTCCGAAGGGGGGCACCCCTACTTGTCCGTTCTCACAGCTCCAGAAGCTGGCCGTCAGCAACGTCGTGGAAAAAGAAACGCCCTCACATCTCATCTTCAACCGCTCGACCTCACTCACAGACGCGCTCCCCAACCGTCACCTCAGCCCTGCTGCCTCTCCATCCAAACAACATCCCAACGCCCAGGGTCCCCGACCGAACCTCGTCACCACGGTCTTTTTTATTTTTGATCAGATCTCTGTTCTTTTTTCCCTCTGCGACGTAAAGCAAACTTATCACCGTCTTTTATAACACACATACGCAATTACCAACGACTCAAATCTCTCTCACGGACAGCCGATCCGAGAGGAGAAACCCAAAGGGGCCCTTGCAACCGGCATACCTAGAGCGTCTCATCCTCTCTGTGCCGCCTCGACCGGTCACATCTATACCTTGCTTCTTCGGTCGCTGCTTGGAGTTGCGTCTCTGGCCCCATTGGCCTACATCATCTCTCCCACTCCGGAGCCGGACGGATACTCTCTTCACCCCTCTCCTTGAATCAGCAGTCCGTCTGTCTCTTCTTCGTCTTTTCCTGCCTGGTGCGCGGTTCGAGCGTGCTTTTGCTTCCCGGCAACGACATCAGAAGCAGGCGCTGCTCTGCACAGCACGGCCGGTTCTCACAGTTGCTGCGGGTGAGTGTTTGTGCACTTGCAGCTCACTATTCGTCATCTTTCTCTCGCTCTCTCTCGCTCTCGCGAGTCGACTCACTCAATCCGTCACGATCTCCAAACCTCTTGGCCCAGAGGGACGGATTTTGGCTCTCCCCCCTTCCCATACCCAAAAAACAGACCAGAACAACATCGAAGACTGTCCGGCTTCCCTTCATTTCATTTTCGAGCTGCCAAAACAACACATAATATATTTATATCGAGGGCCATTCCGTTTCGAACTCCAGCGACCTGACGCACAGAACACTACTTCTCCGGTCTAAAGATCGCCACGCCCGCAGGAGCTAACCCACCAACTCACCTAGGCACTGGCGTGTGGTCTCTGTGCTCTCTCGGTTGATCTAATCAATTTCTGTAGCAAGCCAGGCCGGCCCTACCTGGCCTGCCAGCGCTCGAGCGTTTCCACACCCAAGCCAGGGCCGCCGACGAGGACGAGGGGGTGACGACTAGGTACGACGACGGCCACGGTACGGTACCGTAGTAAAGAGAGGGTACGGTACATGCCAAAAGTCACTCGACCTCCTCGCCCTACCCTGTCCCGCAGAGTGCCGTTCAGAGTACCTGACCCATCCTCTCTCTTCTCTTTTCGTCCTGCACCATCGAAAATAAGAAAGGTCTCCATCTGTACTACCTCAGGTACCTTACCCAAGGGTGCACCTCACTCCACGCCTCCACAGCTCCCCTTATCCCCCTGCCCACAACCTATACCCATCATACCCATACCCTCCTTCCAGGGCCCCCTGGGACTGGCAAGCCTACCCACTCACTCCAGCAGAGCAAGAGAGAGAGGGAAAGAAAAGCACCACTTCTTTTGGATGCTGTGCTATATTGCTGCCGATAATATATACCTTCATCAGAACGCCTCACGTCGTTCTCTCATATAGCAACGCCTCCACGATAATCTTTTTTGGCTGGCTCCGGGCGTCGACACTCTCCTCTTCCCTTGTAGTATAACATAACCCACAACGGCTTCTCTGCCTATATACCTTGGCTGCACACACACACAATAGTCACAAACACACGCCATCTTCACCTCATCTCAACTTTTCCCACCTTGTTTCGTTTCCTACCAGCCAACACCCGCCGTTGCTTGGACCTGACCTCGTCTTGTGCCGAGCATATCCTCATCCTTCTAAACCGCCGCAGACAACAACAAGTCACAACTCTTACTTGTTACTGCACTCTCATTCCTGCTGGCCATCGTCATCATCATCCCTCACATCCTTCTCATCACGATCCGGGAAGTTGTTGACTCCAAATATACTCGCCGCAACCACGACCACCGACACCAAGGTTTCTCCATTCCCGGCTCACCGTCGTCGACACCTGCAACATCCCGGCTTTCGCCCCAAGTAGCTTCATCGCCACGGATCAACCAGCAACACCGCCGTTCCGACACGAGGAAAGAGCTTGAGAGCCTCAGACGTTCTTCCTGGTCCTTCCTTCGGCCCCCCACTTGGGTGATTCTCGCGGTCCGTCTGTCTAGGCCATCTTTTTGCAGTGGATCCTATTCCATTCCGGAGACCATCAAGAGCTCTGTGCACACTTTTTGCGCGAGTCGTTGAGAAGAGAGCTTGGAAAGAATAGAAGCAAGGAGGCTGTCGGTAGAAGAGTCGAGTTTGTTTCTTGTCATCCAGACACCCCCTTCAAGGAGCGTGTGGGAGGAAAAAGAAGAAAAAAACGACGCCAGTCGTCCAAGATCCCGCTTGGTCTCCCGTACCTGAGCGCTCAGAGGCTCGACGATCGCATTGTTCCTGGTGGCCACCATTATGCTTCTAGTCTCGGAAACTTAACACACGCCGGCCCTCGACACTTGGACTTCGAAACAAAATACACGGCAAGCCAGCCCGAACTTGGTTCACCCTTCTTATCTCACCTTCTGCCCGAAGAAGGGATTGTCCTGCAAGCAACATCAGCACTTCCCACCAGTTTGCGCTCGACCACTCGCAACAGATCCTCCAGTCAGGTGGCTAATTTTCATCGAAGACGGAGAATTTTAGTGCCTGTGCACCAGGACCCTCTTACCATCTGGTACGTCCACACTTGTGGCTGTCTTAAAGAACCTACTTTCCCACCCGCTATGAACTCATTCTACCCTCTGGCCTTCACCAGTTCGTCGTACCTTGGGTTATCTTGAGCTGATCGTTTCTTCCAGCTTCACTCCCCCGTTCCTCTCTTTCCCTCTCCTTCACACACACTCTCTCCGTACCTCAACACAGAGGAGTGTCAGCTTCTCCGTCACCGCCACCGCCTGATTAATACCACACACCCCCCCAGCTCAGGCCTCTTCTTCTCTCTTATCATCCGTCCATCTCCCCCTCCTTGTTCTCCCTTCCATCTACATTCAACGTCTTGGACGCCTCTTCGTCTTCAGCTTCAGCTTCAGCGCTTCGAACATTGCTCAACTTCGGCAACCTTGCGCTGGACGCCGCACCGTTCTTGTCTCAAGTCGTCGACCTCCTGTTTCTCGGTTCAAATTCTCCACCCTTGCCCTTCTCTTCCCAAGGCCCGTCCTTCCTTGAACAACGATTCGGGAGTCTGCAGACGGAGAACCCGCATTGAGCGTCCCGCTTAAGCAACATTCCGAACCGGGGTACCATATTACATACATCAACCCACGCCACCCTTGCTTCTCTCTTCTCCGGGCCACCACAACCAGCCCTGGTCTTCATCACCCGATAATTCAAGACATCCTTTAATATCCTCCGCTGCGGCACTATAAGTAGCACGACTACTGCACCGGTCCGCATCTTGGTAATTCGATCGACACCAGAAACAAAATTCCAAAGAGATGGAACTCATGGAGCTTGTTGAGAACGAGCCTACCGCTCGCCCCTTCCAGTGCGACTGGCAGTCGTGCAACAAGGTGAGTTCCCAGAACTCGGGGTCACTCGACCCTGCGTTCTTCTTCCGCCTTGCCCCGTCTGTGGACGGATTCTAATCTTGACGTCTTTCCTGTAGAGCTTCAACAGGAAGTCTGACTTGCAGAGACACTACCGCATTCACACCAACGAGCGTCCCTACTCCTGCACGACACCTGGCTGTGGCAAGAGCTTCATCCAGCGAAGTGCTCTCACTGTCCACATTCGTACTCACACCGGAGAGAAGCCGCATCAATGTCAGCACATCGGTTGCGGGAAGCGCTTCTCTGATGTATGTTCCCCCAAGACTTCTTGGAAGATGAATCCCGTATTGACTTCAGCAGTCCTCAAGTTTGGCCAGACATCGCCGCATCCACACTGGCAAACGCCCGTACAAGTGCGCACACGATGGTTGCCTCAAGAGGTAGACTTCAAATCATCCATCCCTCCATCCTGCAAGAGTTTGACACTAATCAACCTTACAGCTTCTGCCGCAAGACCACCATGGTCAAGCACCAAAGAAGATCTCACCAGCGTGGCCTTCACCCTAACGAGCTCATGGACGACTGCACCTCGGACTCTGACAGCGGCGAGTCACCTTCGACCCCGAAGCACGCAGGCATGCAGTGGCCTCCTCAAGGCGTCATGGCCATGAACCACCCTGGCATGCACGGCGGCCACGCCATGCACCGAGCCGCCTCCTTCGCCGACTTCGGACAGCACATGAACGGCTACCCGATGCAGCAACAACCCCAAGCCCAGTACGGCGCTCACCGCCACAGCCTTTCATCAGGCGGCGCCCATGAGTTCCACGGCCAGCCCGTCCACGAGCAGCAACACCCCGGTGTGCAGATGCTGCACCGAACCGCGAGCATGCCCCAACATTCGTACTACGTGACGGAGCAGAACAACCCGGGGGTCGCCACCATGAACACGAACCCCATGCAGAACCAGTATGGCCAAGTGCCCCGGCAGCAGCAACCGCAGGTTGACATGCCGTACTCTGCCGCTGGTATGAACCAGTCAATTCAGAGCAGCCCGAGTAGCTTCTCGGCAGCTTCGGGTAGGAGCCCATCCTCCCAGGAAGGGTTTTACACTCACCAACCAATTCAAGCAGCCACGTACGCATTGCACAATGCCTCCCCCGTCGTCGAGCACCAGCAGCCGGGCATGGTCCCCTACCCGCAACAGATGCAACAGCAGATTCATACCCCCCAACCGATCCCGACGCAGGCGCCCGCGCCGCCTCCTCAACAGCAGGTCCCGAGCCAGTACGCGTCCCCAACACCCCAGGCTCAGCCCGAAGAGTACTGGAACGGCGTTCCCTACCAGGCACCGGTCGAGGTCGCCACGATCGGCCAGCTCCCGACGTACGGCTCCGGCGTTTACGACCCTTGGGGAGGACCCAAGATCGAGTTCGAGGACCCGTCGATGCAGCTTCCCTCAGCACGGATCGAGAACCTGTAGGCCACGACATCGTGACTCGACTCTGGCGCTGCTGCCGCGCTCCACCATCAAACCTCGTTCTTCCCGATACATAATCACCATTCCTCCGCGGAGAGCCCTACTTCGGGCGACCCGCCTGTACCAACACCCTAAAACATGATGGCGATTTGATTTTTTTTCATATTCCCCCAACTCGTTGAATGCAAGAGAAGGAGATACCACGCGGGCTCCACAGAACCGAGCTGTCGTCGACTGTTGAAAGAGAGCGAACTCTGGATTGGTCTAATGGGCATTGAGCCACACAGCCCCCTCCCTGTCTGTCGTCCGTTCGTTGGCTTGACGGTACTGGAAAGAGAAAATAAGGGAACAGAAAAGTCCAACTGAGCCCCAAAAGCATACATTGGTGGTAATTTGTTTTTTCTGGGTTTCAACACCCTCGCCCAGCACAACACATTGGCCCTTGCCGGCCGAGACGTCTGAGTAATTCTTCGTCAAGAACAAGAACTGCTTCGAACGAGGGACGGGATGATACGCTCACGCATACTCGCACCCGCCCTTCCCGGGTTATCGGACCTGTCCGCTTCGATTCCTCGCCTCGATGGTCTCGCAGGCCGTTTTTGTTTTCGCCTCAAGGCAAAACCGTTTCCTTTGTCAGACAACATACGATTACCCCTGGACGTCGACCATGCGCGCATCTGAAATTTTCTGTTGGGATATATCATTAGGAGGCCTGTTTGTGCTTTTTTTGCTGTTTTCCGAATAATTTGTTCTGGGTTGGTTTGGTGGGCCACTGGGGATTTGATACTTTAAATAGGGGAGCTCCGGTACTGGCGGCGGTTTTTGCTGTCTATTAATACTTTCTCTTTCCATACTTCTTTCCTTTCCCTCATTTTCATTTTCATTCTTTCTCGTGAGGGGATCAGATTGACAAGTCCGTCGACTCTGGGCCTTCTCGATGACATGACGCCATGAAAGCAAACCTGGAGCTTAACAACCGGAGCTGGGGCGGAGAAACGGGGTAGGGGAAGGAGAAACATCTTGGGGAAATCATTTTGACGATATCCGAATATTCGACGGCCCTTTTACCTACGAACCTGGAAGGGGAAGAAAGCGGAAACGGGTGATGTGGGAGGATGTATTTCATAATGGTGGATGAATCGGGGAAAAGGGGAAGGAGGTATGAAGGGATGGTCAAGAAGAAGAGGAAAACTCCTTGATACACGATAGGCTTTTCGGTCGGGTCGGCAAGGTTCTTGTTTTGCTCTCTCCTTGGAAAACAAAAACCATTTCCCTGTAACAACAGTACGAAGTCGACGATACTTTTCTGTCCGGCGGCGGCGGCGCATTCCCTAGAACAAAGCGGGTTGTTTCCGGAGGTGGTGGCCAGGGAAGGCATATGAGAGACGGGGAAGGCGACGACCCTACTCTCAGAAAGGGGTGGAAAGATAGGAGGAAGAGAAAGGCTTTGGTTGTGTATATGTATTTTTAGTGTTCCTCGTTTCTTGCTGTCTTGGTTTGGCTTTTGGTTATTTTGCTCTCTCTGGAATGCCGGGAAAAGGGGGCACGGAAATGAGCAACAAAAAGGATAGTTCTGGAAAGAAAACCGCGATACCTGTAGCCGGGACAAAAATAAAGAATCTGTCAATGAAAGCTTCCTCCTCGCGGAGCGTGCTGGTTATATGAGTGAGAGATGAGCCTGAAGGCGGGTGCGCATGATGGGTTGATTTTAGCCTGTTGGGATTTGGTGATGTTAGTGCCGGGTGACAGAGTGCGGTTGACACGTATTCGTGCAGATGAAGCGCCGTGGGTGAGGTGTTAGCTTGGGTCGTTTGTTTGGTTCCGGTGGGAGAGCAGGGCCGGTTTGATTTGAGCGTTTGGAGGATGAGATTATAGCAAGTGACTACTGCATGGGAAGATGCTGGCGTGAGTGAGGCAGCTTCGTTGACCGGCAGAGTTTTTTTTTGGGTGTCTTGTCGATGGGCAAACGGAGGACGATGGGTTGAAGGGGTTGTCCGGGAATATGAGGAATGTCGGCCGTCGCTAGGTCGACTCAATACTGCATATGCCGTGGAATGTAGAACAGAAATAGTCGTGTAAGTGGGCGGCGGCGTGTTGATGAAATCTGACGACGTTATGAAGGCAGGCTGGACCGGGAGAGCCGTGAACATGGGAGGTGGTTCTGGGGCTGAGGCGTCGGGTTTTCCGAGTCGCTGTAAGAGTTCGGTTGAAGTGATGCTCGATATCTAGATCGTCAAGCGATAGCCTGTTGTCGTCAAGGCCGCCGACAACCAGTGTTTTCGCATCGAGCGATCATTCACGGTTGCGAGAGAAGTGAGGGGATTTTGGGCAAGGCAGAAGTGCAGAAAAGCGGCGTGGTAAAAGAGGAGGAAAAGCCGGAGATGATGTGTAATATCAGGAGGGGCGCAACCTTGACGGAGCAGCACGCGGCGGGCGCGTAGATTGATGGCTTTTTGGGTGATGATTGATCTGCGCCGTCTGGCTGAATCCGGAGGGATGCGTGCATTTGTTTGGCGGTGATGGACTGGGGGGTCTCACCTTGTTCGCTGAAGGAAAGTATGTGATTGGTTGTAAGTCTTGGGTAATTATGGCCAATCAGATGCGTTTGTGTCGACATCACCCAAGGTCACGGATGTGAAGGTAAACTTATTCTTGATAATTGCCATTGCCTTACTCTCCATACTCAAGCTCATTTTTGTAAGTATTAACTCTCAAGCTTCGCAAAGCTCAAGATGCTGTGTTGTCTCATTTGACAGCTGGATATCAGCCAATGGCGCATGGCCCATTGAGGCCTTTGCCCCTGTTCATCTTGAAATGTCCGTCGGAACAGCCTTCTTCCGTCGTCCCGGGCACATTCTAGAATGCACTACGTCACGTGGCCCCTCTTTGCGCTCGCTCAGCAGTAGCAGAGCGCGCGCTCCCCGGTCACGGCGGCGTCTCGGAGCAGGGAAAAATTCGGAAGGCAGCGACGAACCTGGCGTGGTCCCTCACCCTCAGGCCCCAGCACCACCACCTGCCCGCCCGCCAGCAGCAAACCGAGCAAAGCAGGCAGGGTGCAATAACGTCAACTAGCGCATTTCGCCTCAACGTATCCATATCCGTCCACTTTCGGTCTTTGCTGCGTCGCCTCTCAACAAGACGATGATTAGCCTGCGGTGAACCATGTCATCTTCATCACAAGCGCAACTCCAAAGACGTCAATAGTAGAAGATCTTTTTCTCTTGCTATTCTCCTTCGCGGAAAGGGGCGCTGTTGCTCCAACGAGAGAGTCTGTCCGTACTGGTCTCTGCATCTGACAAACACCCAATTCGACCACATACACCTCTCCTGGACTGCGCCATCAATCGCATCTGCCCGTCCACCTCCGTGAGGCAATCATGGCCTCACGTCCAGCAGCGCTGGCACTCGCCAGTCCGCTGTTTCGGCGCGCGGCAATGCAGCCCGCAACGATGCAGTCGGTACTCAAGCTCGCAACCTTCTCCGCCGCTCGCCCGGCAATTCCCTCCTTTCCCATGAGGGCAACCCTGGGCCTCGGCCTCGCCCTCCAGCAACGACACCTCGGAACGAACCACGGCATCTCTCGCAACCTTCTCGCCAGCCGAGAGGCGGCTGCTAACAGGAACCCCCAAAGCGCCACCGCGCAGACCGCATTCTACCAGCTCCTCCTCAAGGCTAACATGCCCGCCATCGTCATCGAACGCTACAACTCCGGCCGCTTCGCAACCAACGACGCCACCGACCAGGCCTACAACCAGGCCCTCGGCATGCAGAGCACTGCTGCCGTCGGCGGCCTCGGCGGTCACGGTCACCTCCCCTCCGCGTTCGGCAACGGCGGCCACGAGATGAGCGGCCAGGCCGCGACCCCGACTGGCAACGGCAACCTGTCGCAGGCTCAGCTGCAGGCGGTGGGTCAGGCGCTCGCCGCCCGCTCGCGCGACTCCAATATGGCTATGGCGAAGGTTTCTGGTAACGGACAGACGGGCCCGCTGCACGTTGTTGTCGACGAGTCCTTCGGCGGCGTCGTGTTCCGCTGGATCAAGTTCATCGCCTGGTTTTGCCTGTTCACCTACCTTAGTCTTGTCGCTGTGACGATGCTGGTCGAGGGTCTGAACTTGTTCAAGCGTCCTGGTGGCAAGGTTGACAGCGAGACCAAGGCCGAGAACCAGACTACCCGTTTTGCCGACGTTCACGGTGCCGACGAGGCCAAGGACGAACTGCAGGAGCTCGTCGAGTTCCTCCGCAACCCGGACAAGTTCTCTACGCTCGGCGGAAAGCTCCCCAAGGGTATTCTGATGGTTGGCCCCCCGGGTACTGGTAAAACTCTTCTCGCACGCGCTGTTGCCGGCGAGGCTGGTGTTCCCTTCTTCTACATGTCTGGCAGCGAGTTCGACGAGGTCTACGTCGGTGTTGGAGCCAAGCGTGTTCGTGATCTCTTTGCGTCGGCCAAGTCCAAGTCTCCCGCCATCATCTTCATCGACGAGCTCGACGCCATTGGTGGACGACGCAACACGAGGGATGCCGCGTACCACAAGCAGACTCTCAACCAGCTTCTCACCGAATTGGACGGCTTCGAGCAGAACAGTGGTGTTGTCATCATCGCCGCGACCAACTTCCCCGAGCTCCTCGACAAGGCCCTTACCCGACCTGGACGATTCGACCGCCACGTCACCGTTTCCCTCCCTGATGTCCGTGGACGTATCGCTATTCTGAAGTACCACGCCAAGAAGATCAAGGCCGCCCCTGAGATTAACTTCGAGGCCATCGCCGCAAGCACTGGAGGTCTCTCTGGAGCCGAGCTGGAGAACATCGTCAACCAGGCCGCTGTCCGCGCGAGCAGACTCAAGGCCCAGACTGTCAGCATGAACGACTTTGAGTGGGCCAAGGACAAGGTTATCATGGGTGCTGAGCGCAAGAGCATGGTCATTGGACCGAAGGAGAAGGAGATGACTGCTTACCACGAGGCCGGCCACGCGCTGGTGTCCTTCTTCAACGAGAGCGGACCCAACAAGCTTTACAAGGTTACCATTCTGCCCCGCGGCCAGAGTCTGGGTCACACCGCGCATCTTCCCGAAATGGACAAGTACTCGTACACGACTAGGGACTTGAAGAGTCTCATTGAGACTTCTTTGGGCGGCAAGCTTGCTGAGGAGCTGGTCTACGGCACCGACAAGGTGACTACCGGTGTCTCTAGCGTAAGTCTTTCGTTGTTTCCTGGCTCAATTGACGCCTGCTGACATATTTTAGGATCTTGAAAACGCCACCAACCTGGCCTTCCAGATGGTTGCTCTTTACGGCATGTCTGCCAAGCTCGGCCCTGTTGAGTACGGCAAGCGCTACAACCAGCTCAGCGGAGAGACCAAGGCTCTCATCGAGTCTGAAGTCCAGAGGACCCTGAGCGAATCTTACGAGCGCGTGCGTGAACTTCTCACCCTCAAGCGCAAGGAGCTTGACCTCCTTGCCAAGGCCCTCGTCGAGTACGAGACGCTGGACAAAAACGAGGTTGCCAAGGTCATCCGCGGCGAGAAGCTCGTCGATCGTGTGCCGGTGCCCAATGGCCCGATGAAGGTCCCCGCCAACGCAGGAGCTGCCATCGGCCAACAGATCCCCCCACCCATTCCCCCACCTAGCGAGGGCCCCGCGACTCCACCTCCGGCACCGCCGCCACCGGCGTCAACGGGCGGCATGGTTCCGGGCCCGAACCAGAAGTCATGATCGGAGGGCATCCGGTCTTGGTTTGAAACATTCATTCACTTCAAGGTTACATGCACGAGTGCGGAGGCCGAGAGACGGCTAGAGGAGGCACTCAGATTGTCTTACTTGTATCATTCACCGGTACAGCATGGCAGGCGTTTTAGCGATTCGAAAGAAGAACGTGCGAGCTTTTTCGCTTTGGACATAGGAAGGCATGGCCGGCAGGTTTGGGGGAGCAGCTTTTTTTGGTCGGCACTAATCGGACCCGAAAAGACATGTGGAAAACAAGGCGAAACAACCGCTCTACGCAAAAAAACATAACAACTCTCCCCTCCCCTGGGGCTTACTTTGATAACGCCTCGCACAAAGGCGCCGGCGTCGGGCAAATAGATTGGGATTCTGGCTATTGAGAATTTATGGGGAAGGAAACGGTCGGTCGACCACAGCGGTTTGACTGGACTTACCCCCCAAAGCAGCGAATCTGACACCATCCGTTTGAGGAGTGGTTAAGCGAGCAGCTGGGCTCAAAGAGTCGAAGTCGAACAGAACGATTGTATTATTTCGTTTGTAGGAATAAGAACCTGGTGCATAGCCCACATGTGGAAGTGTCTTGACGTGTAGTTCCATGAGATGATTCAGCTGTGCCGCTCCGTCGGCGACTCTAAGACGGACCGACCCGGCAGTGTGGACGGGGTTGCCAAGGGGTCGGATCCTTCGGCCAGCGGGGGTGGACAGTGACATCACGGCGCATTTCGGCGATTGGGACCGCATCGGAGCAATCGGCGTGTCAGCCAACGCTGTTATCGCCAGCAAACTCCGTGTCATCCAAGAGACTTGCGACATCGGTGGTAACGAAGCCGAGGAAGTGCTAAGGATTGGGTAAGCAAATGAATTGCATTTGAGTGGTCGGAATGACGTGATGATGGGGGCCGGGCCTCCCACGGGGGAGTTAATGGCGGGGGAGATAGGCGCGAAGCGGGGCAATTCTGGTGTTATTCATCATGCAATGGAGGGGTAATGCGTTGGGGGTCACAAAGGTACGTGAATAAATAACGGAACCTTCTTCACTAGTAATATTAATACCACAGCTTGAAGCTCATAATATTGCTTCAAGACTGACGTCGTCACCCAGAGAGTTCAATTGACCACCCAAGAGTAAAAAGGACAAGATGACCAAGATTCTTCTTACTGGTAAGTGAACCCTCTTCACCCTTCTCACTTCTTTCATGTCTCAAGATGAAGGAATCATCACCGTGACATCACACTGACTGCCCTCACTCAGGCGGCTCCGGCTTCATCGCCGCCCACATCCTCGAGCAACTCCTCGAACGCGGCCACGACGTCGTCACCACCGTCCGCTCGGAGGACAAGGCCCAAAAGATCCGCGACGCCCACCCGGACCTCGACGCCAAGCGCCTCACCATCGCCATCGTCCCGGACATCGCGCAGCCCGACGCCTTCGACGAGGTCGTCAAGACGCCCGGCCTCGAGGCCGTCCTGCACACGGCGTCGCCGTTCCACTTCAAGTGGACCGACGCGAAGAAGGAGCTCATCGACCCCGCGCTCGTCGGCACCACGGCCATCCTCAAGGCCCTCAAGCGCGACGCGCCCGGCGTCAAGCGGGTCGTCGTGACGAGCAGCTTCGCGTCCATCATCGACGAGGCGAAGCTCGCGGACCCGGGCACCGTGTTCAGCGAGAAGTACTGGAACCCCGTGACGGTGGACGACATTGGGCGCAGCCCGGCGACGGCGTACCGCGCGAGCAAGAAGCTGGCCGAGAAGGCCGCGTGGGAGTTTGTGGAGAAGGAGAAGCCGGGTTTCGACCTCGTGACCGTCTGCCCGCCGCTCGTGCTGGGCCCCGTGGTGCACCACTTTGCGGACCTGAGCAGCATCAACACGTCCAACGAGCGGGTTGTGGACCTGGTCAAGGGCAAGTGGAAGGAGGAGATCGCGCCGACGGGGGCGGCGTACCTGTGGATCGATGTGCGGGACCTCGCGCTGGCGCATATTCTGGCGCTGGAGAAGGCTGAGGCCGGGGGCAAGAGGCTGTTCACGACGGCCGGGTGGTTCAGCAATGCGGAGATTGCGGAGGTCGTGAGGAAGAACTTCCCCGATCTGAAGGAGAGGTTGCCAGCGTCTGGGACGAAGGGCGGGGAGCAGCCGCCGAAGGATAAGGTCTACGGGTATGATGACTCGGAGACGGCGAAGATTCTGGGGATTAAGTGGAGGAGTCTGGAGGAGAGCATCAATGACTTGGTCAAGGACTTGAAGAAGTTTGGTGTTTGAGAGGGCTATTAGCTGGTAGAACTACAACAAGAAGACATTCATTTGTTCAAGTGAAATTGCGTGAAATAGAGGACAATTTCTTCCGCTATTCCTCATATCAAAAGGCCTGGAGACCTGAGTGAGAAGAGAAGGTGTATCGGACAGCATCCGGAGATGTGGGGCCGATAGATGGCTCCGGCCCGGCGTACACAGAGGGACTGGCCGGGCAGTCAAAAGACACCAATACAACCAGGAACCCAATCTAAGCATCAAGAATGCAATTCAAACCGATTTAACGTCTTATCATCCAAGTGGCAGCCATCGGCGCTTCCGGATCTTCTCGGAAGATAAATGGCTTATGTCCAAGCCCGTTCCCAAGGTTCAATATGTCCAAGATTTGCTCCAGACGGTGTGTGGAGCGGAGAAATGCCTGGCTTGATATCATATACAGTGGGTCTCGTGCGACTCTTTGTCATACCAAATACCCAGCGAGCACATGCAGTATCGGGTGAAATGGAGGATAGCAAGTGAGTAGGCCCGTCACGTCGTACAGCATTGTATTTCTGGAACAGGAAATTTGCCTCGGTTAGGTATGTATGCGGCAGGTTTGACGGTCACCGATGGCGAATCTCCTCTGCTAACATGATTATCATTTTGCCGTTTCTACGTTATATCAAGCCAGCCCTGGGTCGACCCTCATAGTCACGTTACTCGACTCATTTGACAAACCCACTCAAGCCGCTAACATACTCGCCGTCATGCATATGAAAAACATCGTAAGTCCTGTCGAAATCGGCATCATCCCACAACACGTTTCATTGCCATGTGCACTAATTCAACGCCCAGGCCCTTCTCCTCGGCACCATCGCCACAGCAATCAATCGTCCATTCACTTCAGACGAGATCGAGGTCATCAAAAACGTTCCAGAGGTCGACTTCATACCTATGTTCATCGCGCAAGAAATTTCTCAACTGCCGCCCCTCAACATCGACGAGAACACTTCTGACTGTATGATTGGAGTCCTCGAGAAATGTGTTCTGCGTGTTTATACGCATTGCTCTGTGAGGTGCGGAAACCCGGACTTTCATCCCATTGAATGTCTCAGAAAGTGCAATGAAATGGCCTTCGACATTTGTGAGAGACTAGACTGCTGGGGGGTGCCGTCTTAGTCTCGCGGAGCTCTCGCAGACATTCAGGATCGGCTGGGTCACAACTTCAATTTTTATTTCTTATCGGATAGAGATTCATCTCATCGCTCTGATAGAATGCTCTTGTTGCTTATGTATGTCTCTAGGCGTGGAAACTATCCTTTCTAGTGTGACGGCTACGCTTTCTCAGCTTTGCACCCTTCTGTGATGAAGTCAGCCACTGTCACAAAATTTTTGTCATTCGGAAACTTACCAAAAAGAGAACGAAAGGTACGGGAACAAACGACACAGCAAAAATGGCCAGCAAGATGCTCGATCCGAGTATGCCCAACTTGAAATACAACAGCGGCACAAACAAAGGGAATGTGCCGCCGCATAGACTAGTAAATATCTCATGCCCTGCGAAGATTGAATTGATATGATCCGGGAACGACTCCCCGAGATAGTTCATGAATGAAATGAACAGCAGCAAGGCGCCTGTTGTGAACAAAGATGACCCAACAATGGGAACACTCCAGTGGGTAGTGGGTTTCGCTGTAAACCCGAACCACAGCAGACTAGCTGGCGGGAAAAGACACCCAAGCATGGCCGGCAATAAAAGCTTTTCAGGCTCAATGTTGCCCAGGTGGTCGAAGTGAGGCTCTATACGCTTCCTATAGTAGAGGAAGAACGGAGGGATTATCAAAAGGACACCGACGATCAGGCCCAGCAGAGTGATGCTGCGAGTTCCCAGGTCGAAGTGGTAGACCTCTTCGTAGGCCATGGGAAGTGCCTCGAACCAGATGTACATCAGGCCGTAGATGAAGGAACTGTATAGCGTGAGGAGGAAGACAACCGGCTCGGTCATGGCCATCGTGAATGGCCTGATTAGATGAGTCAAAAACACCTCTCTCCCCGTCGTGTCTTCCCACTTGATTTGGGCGTCGCAGATGTAACGTCGATCGCCTGTTGCCCTGCGTAGTCGAAGAGTACGTCGGTACAGGATGTTGTCCGCGCTGGTTTCCGGGAGGAAGAAGAGCATCACGACGAGTGTTGTCGTCCCCATCCAGGCGGTAATCCAAGCCGTCCACTTCCAGCCCATGGCTTCGACAGCAAACCCACCGATAATCGGGCCAATTGTCGGGCCCCCGATGCCAATGAGAGCCCACATTGCCATGGCATAGGTCTGCTTTCGCGGTGCGTACAAATCCATCAGAATTCCGCCCCCCGAACCCAGAACTGGAGAACCGAAGAAACCGGCAATGAACCGGAAGGACAGCAGCATGCCGATGTTGGTGGCCAGAGCTATCGGTATCTGGGCCACAATGAACATGATGAGTGCAAAGACGTAAATGGGGTTTCGCCCGAGTTGGGGCATCTCTTCTAGCGGGCTCCAAACCATCTGCGCCTGAATGAGATAACGATGTCTTAATGGTGTAGAACTCAACTCACTGGTCCGATTCCGTATCCAAGAACAAACGTGGTCAGTCCAAGAAGGGCAACATCTTCGCTGACTCCAAATTGCTCCCTCACGCCGGCCGTCCCGACCGTATAGATGGAAGCACCGGCATACGTGCAGGCAATGAGTAGGCAAACCTGAAAGC
This sequence comes from Colletotrichum sp. SAR 10_99, assembly GCA_028654355.1. Taxonomy (NCBI): domain Eukaryota; kingdom Fungi; phylum Ascomycota; class Sordariomycetes; order Glomerellales; family Glomerellaceae; genus Colletotrichum; species Colletotrichum sp. SAR 10_99. Next base: position 35,003 of record JAQIUT010000227.1, read on the forward strand.
TGACGATGGTTTTCTTGAGACCAGTCCAGTTCCTCGGGTCCTGATTTCACGTCAGTGGAAAACAGCAGAGACCAAGTTGATTGGATTGTACCTCTGGATCATCTGGAAGAAATTGGACTAGGTGAAAATTTCTGTTGGCGATAGGCGAGTTGGAAGAATACTTCTCCAAGTTCGAGATCTCCAGAGTCTCATTCGACCAGTGGCTATGTGGTAATCGTGGTTCGTCAAAAGAGCGCCCGCGTGTGTAGGGATCTCTAGTCGCGTTCCTCGCCCTGTTCTCCGATGCGTTGCGTTTCAGGGCCGGGTCTCTGCTCGCATATGACCCCATCGCCTCCGTCGTCTCTTGCGGCCCATTTCTTCGAGCGCTGTCGTTCACATACCTCTGTTTAAGCAAAGGATGTCGTTCATCGAAATATTGAAACTCGGGCAGCGCGCCACCCGTCACCAAACGAATGGCCTGCCACGCAAGCGTATCTCGCACGTAGTCGAAAAATGGCATATTATCGCTTTCGCTGTGCCCCAAATGATGGATGCGGGAGAGACTATCCGGCAGGATTCTCTACGGACGGGTGCTATCTTACTTCTACTCTGCTTCTCTACCTAATGCACGTCCGGCCCGGGCCTTCGCCAAAGTTCACCCGCATAGACGACCGTCATCGTCCGAAAACCACGCACAGCACACGGTTTACAGACGATGCTGCGCGGGGGCCGACATCGAGCGCCATGATCTTGCGGGGGAGGGCACATATGATCAGACGGTGTCTCTGCCCCGGGCACTCTCACCGGGGCCTCACGAATACGTGTGACCCAACATCATAGCGGTGCAAGAACCTCTAAGACAAGCCCAAGGTAGAAGAATGGTTCGAAGCTCCGGTGGCGTCCCCGATTCGAGTTTCCTACGGCTATGACTCGGTGCGGGGCCGTGTGTCCCCGAGACTTTCCCGTGTCAAAACTTGGTCTTGCATTGCTTCCCGAAGACTGGTTGACTTGTGAAACTGACGTCAGGATCGATGGGATGAAGGTTTCGATGTGTTGTTTGGAAGCGCGAGATATGCCTGATGGAGATAAGCTACCGATGGAGGATTTAAGCAGCCGGCATGCATCCACTTGACATGGAGCTTAAGTCAAACGCTAAATGTAAGTGAAAGCGATTATCCCTACTCCTCCACCATCCAGAAGGCTTGCTTCCATGGAAGGAATACTTGAGCAAGGTTAGCAATCGACGGGTTTGTCAAGATCTGGGTTCTGCCAGCCTGTATCGAGAAGCAAACACAATTACTTTGGCCGATAAACTCTTTTCGAGACTCCCTTTTCAGCTTACATGCCTACGGTGTGCTCTCGTAAAGGTGCCAGACCGACGGTATCCCACCCGGCAGTCACCCTCCCGCGATTCCAAATCGTAATATTCTTGCTTCTTTCTTCATTGAGCCGCAAGTCCGTACGCCACTTGTAGTGCTGCATGCGAAATACCTCGATATCAACTTCAAGCAACGCCTCTTTGGAAGAGACAGCGCCAAGAAATGAATGGCCTAGAATCTTGAAGGCTTCCATCAGAATTTTGAGGTAGCAGAGTCTGGTTTGAGAGTGCGATCGTCGGATGTCGCAGTGACATAACCTTCGTTCAGCTCCAGATAGCCGTGTGGTACAGGTTCCATCAATTCCGCTTCTTTGCCAAAGACACGTTTCATCGTGTGCAAGATGCCGAAGAAGATAGTATCAAAGTATGCAAATAGCAAGATTAATGTAGTGAACTTGACGAGTCTGCGTGGTTTAGGGCATGACCACAAATGAAAATTAGGCAGAAAAAGATACCGGAGGGACATGGGAGATGGGCGAAGAGATTAGTGCACACAAGACAAGCTTTTATAAAGCATGGGTCACAGTCCTGGACGTGTTCTTTCCTTCCGTCTCAATATATCAGGAACCGGGATGAATCGAGGAACTGATTACTCTTACTTTGCGTTCCTTCAGAACCAGCAAGCCAACGTTGCTAGGCTCTCTGGGTTTCCTTATTATTCGCATTGGTCTGCGTAGCCTTTGGTAATATATTTTACGACGTGTTCAAGCATGTCTTTTCAGTAGGCTTCCCTAACAGAAGATCAATCTTTAAGGAGAAGAAATCATAGGCATACCGAGATGTGTTAGTGGAAAGGATGCGCTGGAAAACTTAGTGAGAACGATGCTGATACTACAGTAAATCCAATACAGACCGCTTCTGTTGTGCTGGTTTGGTTATGTGAACTTCGGATCGGAAGAGGAGTACTTGTGGCCCGCCGAGACCTAGCCATACTCATTCGGACGTAGTGGCCACGTATCTTAGTCGACTCTTGCTCGTGCTCGCGATTTGTCAACAGTGAGACGGGGGTGGGGGGTCGTAGATATAGGTTTTGGTGTCTTGAGAAAGTCGCTCTTCCCACAGAAGCCACACCGATACTTTGGATCTTAGAGATCCTAGCGATCCTAGGGTCATTCTCATGGGAAGGATCATAGTGCCTGACCTCAAGATCTCGTTGTGAATACCACACGCCCTTGCAGTCAAGCTTGCAGTGATAAGTACGCGAATGAGGCTCGCGCTCAGCATGATTGAGAGCCAAAGATTCTTGAGGCTCAGCTGGCTTTGAAAGAGACGACGTGAGTGGTGTGGCTGGGGCAGGCGAAGTAACAGTACCTTTGAATGAAGAATTGTGCGAAGTAGGCAGCGAAGAAGACTGGTTTTTGCGATTCTTTTGAAGTTGGGATGGATGAATTTGCTTGGAAATGGCGGAGTTTTCACCATCATTCTCGGTGAGTGTATGTTTAGTATTGAGAATAGCATCGTTCTTCAGATTTGAACCTGGGGACTCTTAAGCAGAGTGGTTGAGGTTCCCTGAGTCAACACATCGTTGATTCCAGTCTCCAGGATACCGGCGGAAGCTGGGGTTTTCGAGGCAGTCGATGTGGACATATGCTCCGATGGGGTGTTCCCAGTCCGCTTCTACACTTGACGAGTTGCTGTGTCGACGAATGATGTGATCTTCGTGGTTGCATCTGAGCGCTGATGATAAAACGTCGCTTTCCTGGGCGCAGCTAGGCCGACTTTGCGCTAAGCGTTGACCATCATAGTTGTTCCGAATTTAAGCAATCGCGGGACATAAGTCCCGCGACCGCTGACGTGTACGTTGCGGTCTTTTGGTAGTGAAAGCCAGGTGGAGGAAGAGTGTATGAATATTGATGAATTGTTGACTCCTGGGAAACGGAATGAAAGGGGGCCCGTTTACAGGCGTCAAGTGCTTTATAGAACTCTTGGGGGTCACCGACGTCCTTAGAGAAACGACCCAACCACCCTCTGGCCTCAAGTTCATTGCTTTAGGGATACGAGGTGATCATTGGTTTTGCAGAAACTCCACCTTGCTGTCAGCTTGACCCCTGTGAGACCGGAATACTTGCGCAGAAAAGTTGAGGCCGAACCAATGAGAAGACGTAGGATCTTGCCTTGGGTGACATGCGTCAGCGGGTTGGAATTGCATGCATATAACCGTATCTCTAGGCCAATCCTTCGATGCATGTTCCAAGCTTCTTGCTGCCAAATCACAACTGTCATCGTCAGTGCGCGACCTGTCGCTTCGACGAGTGCACAGTTTGGACCGAATCAGATGTGCTTGCTGGCCCAAGAAACGTGAAATAGAAATATCAGAGCCTTCGCTACCTTTTGAATGGGGGGCATGATAGCGGAAAGGCAGATTTAGCGCAGCATCTCAATTGGCAGGTGTGCTCCTTTATTCACTTCTCCTGATCAAAATCGTAGCTATTTCCGAATCCCCTATGCAGGTAAGACCCCAAAGCATCACCAACTTTCATCCAGTCCACTGGAATTTCTAAATGAGACTCTAACCCAGCTAGCAAGCCCTTAACATCCTCCCCAAGCTGCAGCCTCATGGGGTTCCGATACCACGGCGCAAAATGAATCAGCGCAAGCATTACCCTGACCTCATCACTCATATTCGGCATCCCAGCATGCCAGAGCCTCAAGTCTCTCAACACAATACTGCCCTTCTTGACATCGGGCTGCGACGGACCTCTCATTCGACGGCGCTCAGCCAAAAGATCCCCTTTGATTCTTCCGCTGGCCCGCTCACCATGCTTTCCCTCCTGTGCCGAGACGTCAGCGGTATGCGTGCCAAGCCAGACTTCTGTGGACCCATTCTCAGGAGTCATGGACACGAGTGGGATGTTGGTGACCAGCGCAAATGGGTGCGAGGGGTGAGCAAAGTCGGCGTCGGAGTGTACGGGTTGACGTTGAGGTGAGGCGCCGGGAAGAGGCATGGCAGAGTTGGCGGAGCAGAAAGTCCATTTTGGACGGGGCCCGAGAACGTTTGATGTGATTTGCGTTGCGATGGGGTCTGTGACTCTATAAGTGTGCCTTCATGATTAATCAAAAGGGTTCATACTCGTAAAAATGGACTTGTAGAAGTACTCAGCCACAGGCGGAGGGTCTTGTTGTAAGTTTCCCAAATTGTAGTTGAAAGGGCCTTTTTCGCCGAGGGACTGGAGGTATCTCGCATCCTTCACCATCTTCTCATTGAGGGCGTCCAAGTCCTTGTGAGGGACAACATCCTCGACGACAACAAGCCCATCAGCGTGTAAGTGCCGGACAGCAAGTTCAAGGTTTCGCGGCGCCAGGAGGTTGTTGCGCACTTCAGCCTCTGAGGGGCGGATGACAAACGGGTGAGATGGTTGGGGTTCGCGTGTAAGAGACGCCAGGCCCCTATGGCTGCAGCTGAGTGAGATAGTTGCTCGCCGACGGAGCAGCAAGTTTGAAGTTTTTGAAAGAGCTCTCATGTTGCCTTGACCAAGATGCTGGCCACTGAGACATGATGAGAATACTTGATGCCTCTCTCGTCCACTTAAATACTTGGAGCAGGGAGAGGTTGCGTGAGGGCTACCCCAATGCCGAGCTCGGGTTTGGTCACCCCGCTACCCCTCCAAACCCGAGCTCGGGTTATGCTTCCCCTCTGAGCTTACCCATCTGATCCCCAGATTCACTAATGCTTCCCCGACCTCCGCAAATAGCTTATCACATTAGTCGTAATTCGCTGTTGAGTTGGGAATCTGCGGGAGACGATCCACTCCATGCATGTTGTAAGTCGGAGACTAGCCGTTGAACCGGCCACCCAATTGATCGCTTACACGCCATGAGTCGACGGATCACCTCTTGCTGGGAGGCTTCACTGCGGATGAATCTCGCGCCTAGCATTCATGTTAGTTTCACTTCGTCGGCAGCATTTTCCTTTCACCCACAGAACGCGATTGGCCCAAAGGCGTTAACGAGAACTGCAGGCATATTTGCCGTGAAGGCGATGCCACACAGATCGAGACCGCATGCTTGCAGCACCTCTTCTTGCGTACCCCCGATCTTATGGTCATGTTCGAGAAGCTGCCTCAGCTTCGCGACATTTTGAGGTGTCGCTTGAGCGCACAATATAGCCACACAAACAAGTCGGTAATGTAGAGCAGATGCTTATTCAACCTCAGCCAGCAGTCTTCATCATTGACGCCGCTTCGACCTACCATGACAGTCCCTGAGAGTCCATATTGATGGAAGTGAAAGACCAAGTCCTCGATCCTCCCTTGAAAATGGTCTGAAACGAGCCGGTAAGTCTGCAGACCAGCTACGGAGCATGTCAAAGAAAACAGTCCAGGTCTGCTCTGCGATGGTGCCTGAGAAGCACGCATTGATAATTCGGCCGAGAATGAGAGATGCGGTATTCAGGTAGCTATGATCAGTGTGATGTTGACTCGGCAACGGCATCTGGTCTAGATCAATCTTCAAAGGGCATCGCTGGAACAGACTGAAAGTGATGTCTTCACGGAGGTAGTTCCAGAACCCTGCAGTTCTCAACCCAGACCCTAGATAGTCAAGGAGAGGACTTCGATACGCTGCCAGTGAGTAGGCACCCCGAAGATGTCTGTTTGGGTCAACTTCCTCTACGCGTGGTCAGCTTTAGAAATTTCGTCTCACACGGCTCAAGCGTACCGCTGAGAATCTCATACGAACGAAGCAGACAAACAGAGGCAAGCGCTAGTCCTTGCGTGTTCACCTCATCATGCTCATCATCTTTCAGGTCAATTAGAATACGAATGCAATGAGCATGGTAAAATTCAGCTGCTGCCTTAGCCGAAGGCGCAGTTGTCTGGCTGATGTGCACCGCGGAAAGAGCCAAAATTGCAGCAAATGGCAATGAGTTTTCCAAGGCGATCTCGGGCAGTCTTGTCGCGAATGTGTGAGAGCTGTCACTGAGATCATACCACGGCGCAATGTCAGTGATGTAATGGTGAAAATAGCGCGCGACCGAAGGATTCAGCAGGGCGTCTCGTGGCTTTGTTGGCGAAGGGAACGTTCCTAGGGCCGAGGGTGCTAAAATGCTTGATTAGGCGCCAGTAACATTGGTTTGTTCTTCGTCCTACTCACTCGTCAGTCCAGCTGTCTCTTCACCTTCCGGGGTCTTGTTATGAAATTGTAAAGGAGCCGCGCTGCGATCGCAGTATCGCTGTGCTTTGGCGCATCGTTGGCAAATCGGAACCGCTTCGTCGCCTGGCCTCGTGTAAGACGGGCGCCAATAGTAAGGATTAACAGGCTTACACTTGATCTTTCGGACTCGACAGGTGTTGCTGATTATGAGAACAAGGCTTGTTAGCAACACTGCCAATGGATAATTACGTGATGAAAGTCCGAACCATGCTATCCATATGTCAGTAATATCCATTCATCTTTCTCTCAATGTCGAGTAGGGCCGAATGTCTTACCTGCTTGGTTGAAAATACGAGGCATCGTGGCCGTGTGATGGCGATCAATTGGGAACCAAGGATCGAGCCGCGCTGGTAAGCGAGACCCGTGGTGGAGGCTGCGATGAAGCCCGTCGGCGTTTGCAAATGTGAAAGCGGACAAGAACTTCTCAACTTGCGTCTGATGACAACGCATTTTTCTGCGCGGAGGGTCGGCACCATCAACCCGACCCCCAGGAAAACCTCCGGCAGCCGATGACCCCGCCATCCCGGAACAAGCGGGGGGGTCTGACCGGGACGCCGACACTCGCATTTCCCTAAGCACTAACATCGCCAAGCCTCGAAGATCAGCTGCGGCTAAGCTTTCCTGACTCTAGATGCGGAAATTTCAAGACACTTTAAATCCGAAGCGCACACTGCGGACTAGCAACATGCACGTAGATAGACGGTTCGAAGGATCCGAGGTGAACAGCCTCAAAGATTCCGAGTGACTTACATTGCCACTTTGGGAGTTTCAAGGAACGTTGCATTCATGGATTGTAATGATGAAGGTTGTATATAAGATGAAGAAAGATCCGATGAACGAGTTTGTTTTGTCTTCATCAAATCAACTCATACAAACACATCAATCTGATAATCAATCTGGCTATACCCACCGCCTTATATAACTTTCAAACACAAAACATCTTCAAAATGGTCATGTACACTCTCCTGAAGGCTACCGTCCTCGCCGCCGCCGCGACGGCCGCCAGCATCCCTGCCAGGAGCACCGCATCCTTCCGCCTCGCGGCCAACGTCACCGGCCTGGACCTCAACCCCTCCGTCCAGGGTCAAGAGCTCACCTACATCCCCAACGACGACTGCGTGGCCCCCATCTACTTCGCCGCCCCCGGCAGCGGCGCCACCTTCTACACCACCGACCAGAACGTCGGCGTCGTCAACTTTAACGGCGCCTCCTCCCCCGGCGCCGGCATGATCGTCACCCCCGGTGGCACTGCCACCGTGCCCAGCTCGAATGTCGTGGAGCTGCAGTGCTCGGCCAGCACCACCGGTGTTACCGTCGGGGCCACCGGACTTCAGTACGATGGAGGCGCGTGGATGGCATGCCCCAGGGACGGTGCCATCGTCTTGAGCTTCAAGCAGGCTGGGCAAAGAACGCTTGCTTCTTGCGCCGATGTCCAGCTTCTACCCATCTTCTAAGAGGTCTGTCTCATAGAATTATTCGTACATGGATGCTAGAGAACAATCGACTGCATAGAGACAACATAGGATCATGGAAAATCAGCAACAACACAGTTTGGGAAGAATTTAGGGGAGCATTTGCATAGTTACAGACTTTCCTTTGTTAGCATAGAATTCGCATATAGTCGCATTTACACCATAATAAAAGACCTTGGCCAGGCATACAACTTTTGGTTTTTCATCCTGCAACTTGTGCTGCAACTTTTGCGTGTGCATGATCCCCGCAGCCCATGAAGTGGACTCAACGGGTGCACTGGTCGACAAACTCCCCAATCTCTTTGTTGAACTTCTCAGGCTCCTCGTAAAACAGCCAGTGCCCAGACTCGTAGACAGACTCCTTCGCCAGACCAGGCCTGTTTTTCTCCACCCTCCTCACCGTCTCAAGCATGCCCTCCAACGGAAAGCACCCAGACCGCCGTCCCGCCATCACCAGCGTCGGAACGCTAATCATCTCAATCGCCTCGCGGTGGTCATACCGCGTGTGGTCGGCCAGCAACCTCGCTAGCCACGTCTGGTCGCAAAGAGCGCTGATGCCCGTAAAGAAGTCCTCGTCCTCCTTCCTCTTCTCCGCCGAGATGTCGTCCCTGGGATCAGGCTTGGCACGGTACCCCAAGCACCCGTCCACGAGATCGACATGAGCCGCCTTGGACTCGTTGATCCAGAACTTCTGCGCGCCCAGCATGCTCTTCTCGTCGTAGCAGCCCGTGTGCGCCTTGCTCTCGTCCCACCCATCAAACTCCGACCGGTCCTGCAGCGGCGCCTGGTCGACAAAGACGAAGCCCGCAAAGTCGGCACAGCCGAACAGCTCCACGTACGTCCAGAGCACCGCGGCGCCGATGGAACAGCCGGCGGGCACGATCTTGACCTGGGGCGCGGCGCGGCGCAGGTGGGCCACGAGGTTGTGCAGGTCGGCCGCGAGACGGGCGACGTGGTACCCGCCCTTTGTGCGGTCGGATTTGCCGTGGCCGCGCATGTCCGGCGCGACGACCCAGAGGCCGCGGTCGATGAGCGGCTTGAAGTTGCGGTAGAAGTAGTCGCTGGAGCCGCTGAAGCCGTGCATGAGGAGGACGCACTGCGTGGCGGAGGCGGCGCCGGCGTCGGTGAGCGAGAGGGAGGACTGGAAGGCGAGTTTGCAGCCGTCGTTGGCGCCGCAGTGGGCGTAGTGCATGCCTGTGTTTGCCATGCTTGCTGGTGCTGTGAGGGGTATGATGAGCTGGGGAGATGCAGTGAGTGTGTTATGAGAGGAAATAGAGAGGTTTATGTAAAGGGGTTTGATTAACAGGGTGAGAGGACGTCATGGCGATGGCGGGGACGTTTTCTGTTGGTGGGGCCGCTGCGGGTTGCGGGGGCGGAGGGGACGGCGGGCCGTTCTAGCGGCGACGATCCGGAATGACGCCGGTGGCTCCGATGTTGGCTTACTTCCTGTCAAACTGTAGTAAGATTCGTCTCAGGGCGATACGGACCTATGGACTTCATTTTAACGTGATTGTTAGACTGGCGCGCGAAAGAACATACGGTCGAAGTCACTTTGATTTCCGATATCTCTTTATCTGAGACACAACCATGAAGCAGTCGAAACAATCGCTCAGTTTTCGTAGCTCTGGTTGAGCAACACCACAATATTTGAATCCTCATTAATTTCTACCCACTTTTTGGCCTCATGACAATTCATTCATACATAGTGCACCGCTTACAGCAAACGCCAACCATGAGCACCGTAGTAGACCTTGATGACTTGTACCCACCCAGGCCGCCTGCCCTCGCCACACTACCTTTATCATTCTGAAATCTTCCAATGCTCTCACCGTCCCCCCCTCTAGCCGGCGGGGGGACACATGGAGCAGTGGTCTGAGTGCGCCTCTCTTGAGAGACGCCCCTTTCCCCTGTGCAAACTGGTTGCTTCACGAACATGAACACGTACGTCCAATGTCCAATGTGGCCTCTGCGTATGAGTTACACCGATGACCCCGGTCTGTAGGGTTGGATGTTCGTGGAGAAGCGAGTTTCATAAGACATGACGACTTGTCAGATCTGAACTTTTGCCATTTTTGTCCAGGTTCAGAGTTGATTCTGTACTGTCTTCTGGAGGCCGGAAGTTTTGTTTGTGTTCGAATCTGGGTTGCCGTCTTTTTTTGGTTCTCAATCTTGTCAGAACCTTGAGGGCTATGCTGTAATATGGACTGGTAATTTTGTCAAATCAAATTCGTTATGATCTCAACAACAGGGGGTCGGCGCGGCCAGTTATTCCGGACCCTTGGGAACGTATACTGCGAAGCTACTGGACTGGGCACTGACCGAGGTGCATTTACTGCTTTTTCCCCTACTGTGGAAACCCCTACTGGGTGGGCTCGAAACTTCCTCGACGTGATCTCAACGAGAGAGGTCTTCCGCTACTAAGTCAACGCGGTAGACAATGTGCGTAAGATTCCTTTGGAATGCTGTCAATTTTGTTTGTATATAAGAGACGTTGCGCCAGTTCTTTGTGCATGGCTTTTTATCTACCAGTCCCTTACGCGTCATCCTCAACGCCAACCAACTTCAGACTCTCAATCCAAAGCCTCTTCTCCGTTGGCGGGTCGTACGCCGCCGGGATGTAGCCCGGATCGCTGGGCTTCACATCCGGAGCTGCCTGTTCCGCAACACTCACATCCTCCAGGTACTTTCCTCCCTGGCCCTCGAACTCCTTCGCCACGGCGGCCCACACCGACGTCGCCGCGCCCTGGGAGGTGCTCTTGAGAAACGCCTGCACCTCGGGCGTCTTCACCAGTTCCTGAAGATCGGGGGAATGGCGCTGCAGAGGCGTGGCAATTCCGCCGGGGTGCAAGCTAAGGGCGTGGATACCTTTGGAGCCGTAGCGCCGATCAAGCTCGTTGGCGAAAAGGATGTTGGCGAGCTTGGCCTGGCCGTAGGCAGTCCAGGGGTGGTACTCGACCTTGCTGTCGAAGTTGAAGTCTTCGAACTGGATTCTGCCGTTGCGGTGACCGGTGGAGGAGACGCTGACAACGCGAGAGTTGAACTCTGGCGTTGAGGCGGCTAGGAGAGCGGGCTTGAGGAGCTGGAACAGGAGGAAGTGGCCAAGGTGGTTGGTGCCGAACTGAGTCTCGAAACCGTCTACAGTCTTGCCTTTGGGGCAGGCCATGACGCCTGATCATGAGGTCAGAATATGCCGTGAGTTTCATGCTAGGGATCACATACCGGCATTGTTGATGAGCACATTCAACTTGTCCGACTTGCTGAGGAACTCCTTGGCTCCCTGTCTTACACTCTCAAGAGAGCCAAGGTCCAGCTTGATGACCTCGACCTTTCCAGGCTTGCCGTCAGAGAGTATGTCCTTGGCAACCTCCTCGCCCTTGGCGACATCGCGGACGGTGATGTAGACATCGGCGCCCGTGACGTGCATAGCGCGGGCGGTCTCGGGGCCGAGGCCACCAGGGGAGCAGCCCGTCACGAGGACGACCTTACCAGCCCATTTTCCAACGAGGCCTTGGTCTTCGACGATTTTGATGGCTGTGGGACGAGCATCACCGGCACCGGTGATGTTCTTGTGTTCTTCAAGGTAAGGTGCGAGACGAGCCATTTTGCTGTGGGGTGAGTGGAATGGTTTGGCAAGGGATGTTGACCTGATGTTGATCAGATTGTAGGATGTTTTGATTTGGGTTGCTTGGGTTGATGCTCTGTGGATGTTGCGAAGGAAGGAAGCGCTCATGCTGCTTAAATATCATGGAAGTTGCAGCACGACAGCTGAGGACGGACTTACACGACACGGGAAGCGGGGGAGGCGGCCGCATTCACCGCACAATTCTGGGTCTTCCCCATTGCTATATGCAAGTTTCATGGAGCCAACGGACTTAAGCACTATCTCAGGCTGGGCCGTTCTGGTGTTTTGATTTAAAGTTAATACTCACGTGGGGTGGAATGTTTATGGCTGTAACCGCATGAAGCATCAATGATGTAGGTGGACCAGGGGGAAAAGGCCATCTAACAGCCATGCTTACAAAGCTCAGCAAGAGAACCACAGAACTTGAGTGTCTGCTTGATAGCTCTGTCTCTTCCTCAAGCAAAATAGCCTGGCTGCTGGGAATATCCGAGACAAGCAGCAGACAGAGCGTTCCAGACACAGGAATTTGGCATGTTGTTCCGCCACGATTAGATCCCGATGCAAGATAGCGGATCAAGGGCGGACTCCGGGGTTTACATAAGCTTAACGCAAGTTGTATGTATGCGTCATGGAGAACTCCATCAGAGACTCTGAAGGGCAGATCGACGGAGGGCGCCCTCGGGGTCCGTGATTGGACTTAACGGGGTGTGGGCTACCGGATGAGGTAATACTCGGAGTTAAGTCAGGCTTTAAGACAGGGAGCACGGTCCATCTAAGCGGAAGGGAGAAACCTTGATGCCAACACCGAATCGTACAATCAGATAACGCACGTGACTGATGGGTCTCTACTTCGGTGCCGATGGCTCGTGCACATACGACTCCACAGCCGGCCGATCTTCCATGTGCTCCGGGCCTTGGACTCTTGTCGCCTGAGGTCTGAGGTTGCAAAACTCGGCTCGATCCCGAGGCCTGTGAATTGCGATGGGCACCCAAGGAAGGCTGGCAAAGCTTACCCCTGCTCGACCTGCTGGTGCTGGTGCTGTCCGGGGCAGAGACAAGGGCTGTGCAGGGCGAAGCTTCAGCGGCTCCAATTTCCAGGGACCACAGGCTAGTTTCTGCTAGCACCACGCGCCGTGGCCGGTCATCATCAGGCGACAGCCAGGGTGGTGAGCCGCTGTCAGAGGCATGCACCATGCTAACCAAAATTCAACAGCAACTCGACTCTCTGCAAATGCCTCTCTGTAGGTGTTGAATCACTATTTGGCAAGTCTTGTTGGCAACTGATTTCAAGTGACCAAGCACCAAGTGCTGGAGAAGTTTGCGTGCAACTGGTGCGACTCGACTCTCCAGACGTTGAAACACCACTCCATGGCGGCTATTAATCTCCACGGTGGTTCAAGTGCTTACTTACTTGCACCATGATGCTGAGCCTGCGAGCGCAAGGAAGCACTTTCGCACTCGTCAGTCAATTTCGTTTTCGCAATGGTCGGCGGACTCAGCATTGGCGCTCCCGTGAGTGTGGAATATTCCAGGCTCAAAACGGCGCCCATGGCCGACGGCAAGAAAACAAAACGGGCAAACATGGCATCGGCAGGACCAGAAATACCGGATGCCACATGGATGGCGATGGCCAAATCCCATCCCAATAATGCCCATGTTTCAGCGACGGGGCAAGGAAGTTGCTGCCCTGAGTGCAGTGCACGGCGTCCATGCCCTGCTACGTCCCAAGTGCTAGCTACCGCAAAGAGCGCACCGAGGTAACGTTAGACTCTTGGAAGCAAGCGTCTTGTTGGAGGTTTCCCCGCAGCTGCCCACCACTACGGCCCCTTCGTCCCAGCAATTAACTCCCTCTGCCAACCTTGAAGGCTGGCCGCTTGCTAGGTAGGTACCTGGTTCGGACCCCCATTCCCAGCACCCGCTTCCCGGTCACGGCCGCTAATCCGAGTCAAATCAAAACAGACGATCCAGAAAGCAAGCTTCATCATTGCGTGTGACGGGCAATGTTGCTGTTGCTATTGCTGTTGCTGGCGTCGTCGTCCGCGTCCATGTCCACGTCCCCTCCGCCGTTGGACATCTGTTGTCTGTTGTCGGTCAATAATCAAAACCAAAACACACGCGCAAAGCTCCATCCTGCTCTGCTGCTCAGACACACTGCGAACCGACACGCAAGCCATCACGACGCCGGCCCCCAACTCTCAACTCTGGCATCTCTGGCTCTTGTTTCCCGAAGGTCCTGGGTTTGGAGCAGAGGAGGAGGCTGTACCTAGCTTGTACCGATCCTCTTGCTCTCTCTCGCTACCAACTACCCCCGGCAGCCCAGCCCACACTCAGCGGCTGAGCATCAGGCAACCCAATCACCTCCAAAGTCGACACACCAGAAGCTGAAGCAGATTCCACAAGTCGCAAGCAGCCGCTGTTGGGGGCTTTGCCTTGCCCTGCTGCTGTGGGAGGTGTTGTTGGTAGTGTGTGCTGTGTCGTGTGTGTACGGCCCTGCACAGCAGTACATCAGCACTACTCCCCCTCCGCACATGAACTGCAGACGATACATCCCAATACAAGGTCAAAGTACTTGGGCCCTTCGAAGCTGAGTGTGCGCCCAGCACATCTTCAAAGGAAAAGAAAGAGACGGAAAACCACAGGAACAAAAAGGTCACGAACCAAGAAGAGGCAGAACGAGACCCGAGAGAGATCGATCAAGGGACCGTGTATCCCGCATCAAACCCCCGTCGGGTCAGGATCAAGTCCCTCCCACCTCCTCCCGGTCAGGTCTAGGTCTCTTCTCTCTCCACCGCACCCTCAACCGCCAAGCTGCAAGTGCCACTTGCACGACTCCATTCGCAATCCACATCCACCACCTCCCTCGCCCTCTCTCTCTCTCTAGTCTCTACCTTACACACATACAAACACCCTGCCGCCAGCCAACAGCTCCGGCAGCGACAGCCTCCCTGGCCTGATCTGTGTCTGTCTGACTGACGAGCCTTGCGTGCTGCTGCCACCGCGTGGGAGTCCAGCTGCTGCGTCTGCTTATGGACTTGGGAAGATCGATGCAGAAGCGAAAATAAGCTGCATCAGCCCGAACTGCAACCACTCAGAGCTACCCTACCTTGCTCACGTTCTCGAGGTACACAACCTCCACCACCTTGGGTGATCCAGAGGCCGTTCCTCTGAGTTGTTCTTCTCTTCCATTGCCTGCCATCCCGCCCACCTCTCTCGCATCTCACACACGCTACTCTCTCCAACAACCCGTCCGCCGGCCACATCTTCGCACCGTTGCGGGACAGGGCGCCGCTCCTCCAAACCACCTCCGAACCTTTGCGCCCATTCCCGTCATCGCAGCCTATTTCCTCGACTGGGCTGCGCGCTACCTCGATCATCCCCACAACGCCTCTCGAACGCCCAACACAGGCCAAAAACCCGACTGTCAATCCGTCCATGTAATGCCGCCGCTTGGCCTTGCGCTCTGCTGTTCCTGCACGTCCCCGACAGCTTGGACAAACTGCAACTGTCTCGACCCCACATCCACCACCAGGCGGCAACGCGCGCAGCGCCTAAGACGCACGACTGCCGCCCACAGACACACATGAGAACCTCACCTCCATCATCCGCCAAACCCCCTCGTCACCACTCCCCCGCCGCCGACAAGAGACACATCAATCCAGATCTGGCGATTCTGCCAGCATGGCCGCCTTTGTGAGGGTTTCCGGTCCCCCCAACAGCAGCTTTCTCGTAGGCTATCCTGGCATCTCCGCGACGCTGGTACGTTGTTCCTCCACTCCGTGATGACGTCGGGAGGCTGGTGTCTCCAGTCCGATGCGCCTGCTTACTGACACAACCCCGCCTCGCGATACAGCCCCGAGTCGAAGGCAAAGTCGAAATCCGTCCATCCCAGGGCTATTCCATGCCCGTCGCCATCTCCCTAGTGCGCATATGTTTACAGCGACGAGAGACGATACACCCCGCTGCCGAGAATGTCGCGAAACGACACCTTGGTACCCCGAGAAGGGAGACAACAGACGTGGTCGGCAAGGAGCTTCTGCTATTTCGGTGCCAGTCAGGGAAGGAGGCCGAGAGCGTCATCGCAATGGACCTGCCATTCGTCCTGTTCATACCATTCGGAAGAGGCGGCGAGGAGACGAACCGACGAATACCCCCAGCCTCCCTACAACTACCCAGCCGAACGGCCGAAACATACTACGAGCTTGTTGTGACAGTACAACAAGGCCACACATTACAGAACAAATACTCTTTCCCCATACCGCTGCAGCGATACGATACATTGTCGACCTTTGGCATGTACAACAAGCCCGAATCTCGACAAGTCAGCGATGCGAGCGTCGTCACGCTGGGAATATCAGTCCCCAAGTGGAGCTACGGACCGCTCGATCCAATAACAGTGTATATCAAGCTAGTACCGAACCCCGACTGGATGAAGAAAGCGTTAAAGGTTACGATTCAGAAGATCACCGTCGCCATCGAGGAGGAAATTACGTACAATCCGGAGGGAGACGAGCCGTCGAAGAAGATCAACAAAATTGCGAAAAACCAACAGGTTGTGAATACGAGAATGCCAGAGGCTGGATACGCCACGAACCTTGGACTGGTTTTCCCCTCCAAGGACTTGCGCGACCCTGACGGCATCATTCGACGGGGGAAGCCCGCCTTTCCGCTGTACGAGGTCACCTCTTTCACGACAAGCTCAACATTATACAAGATTGAATTTTTCTTGACTGTCAAGGTAGGACAAGCCAATTTTAGCCCTCTCCCTCCTGCTAGCATACTCACAATACTCCACAGGCACAACTTAGCTCCACGAGGGATCTGACCGTGAGGCAGCCGCTCGTCATTTGCCCCATGGACCAGCAAGCGTGCAAAGAGGAAATGGACGCCATCGAACAGGCCGCCAAAGACGCGTCGCACGTTGACCCCAACAACCCGATGTTGCCAGCGCGAGCGATTGTACTTGCGAATGACCGGGAATCGCTGAAAACCCTCGGCCTTTGTTTGGTCGCAGGGCAGAAGAAGCCGTTGATCGAGTGAAGGGCGCCCGACGAAAATGGCATGCGGCGTGAAAGGACCGTGTGACGTGCATCCTGGCGCCGGGCTGCGGGGTATATGGCCGGTCGTAATGCGGCGGCTGGTGATCGATCCTGCCATGGCAAGCGACAGCCGGCTTTTTGGCTGATAAAATCAGCTCTCAGATTCAAGCCGGATGTGCGATTCGCGGCCCATGAGAGAAGACGACTTGTGGTGAAGACGTCGCCTGGAGAAGAGCTGTGCCGCGGAGAAGGGTCTGAGTGATTGGGAACGAGATGATTGAGGGACAACACCGACGACCCTCGGCGAATGGTGTCTTGTTTTAATCCCAGGACTTGCGCGTCGGCGTTTGACAGCGCGTTTTAATCGGCGCAGTGGCATCATCACGGCACGGCGTTGGCGGGGGTGTTCCGGCTGAAGGATACTTGCTTGGGAGACCAACGAAACGGGGCCTTTCAGCATTTTGGCGGAGCGCGTTTGGACACGTTTTATGAGATGACGACCTGGCCAGGGGCGGTTTTGCGAGTTGCAACAGAGAGAGAGGGCAGATGGCTTGTTTTACGATGTACATATTAAACACAAATGAGAGTTGTAAAAGAGACGCAGCTTGGGGTGAAGATCTCACCCCACTTGAGCCATTCTACTTGCGACAACAAGTGAGCTTAACTTGAGCTTATTTCGAAGGCCATCGAACGAAGGCAACATGCTGCTTTAAGAGCACGTTGACACTCGCGAACCGTAAATGAATCACATCTTGTAAAAGATAATTGCAGCCCCGAAGCGTTGCCATGCATGATATTGCGGCACGCGGAGGCGGGAGCTATTTTTACGGAGGGAAAGGGGAAGCATTGAATGTGGAGGGGGCCCGCTCCAACGCAGGTCCGGGCCTGCGCCCCTCTTTGCTAAAAAGGGTGGATGTCGGCTGCTCGTATGGGCGATGCTGGGGAGGATGCCGGGTGCTTATTCGGGGTATCCGTATACGAGCTGTCAGTCCTGTGGAACATGTCATGAGGAGGACATGGGGACCGGTGACATCGCTACTCTTCTTTATGCCGTGAGCTTAACACATTTCAACACAGAAGTCGCCTTCATTTAGCTTCATTCTGAGTCGTGGAATGTCTAAGGACACTCCGTGATATGTCTTTCAATTAATAGGCGGCTTCGTTACTCTAGAGAAGAAGCTTTTATAGAGTCGTCTTCATCGCGCCGTTCGCCCCTAGCCATCCACCTCCATCTCGTCAGCACCCTCCTTCTCCATAATGTCAATGCGCCTGAGAATGCTCTCCTTCCATATCCTGTAGTCCCTCCGCTTCTTCTCACTCAAAAAGTCGTACCGGTCCTGGAACATCGTATCCGCCCTTCGGACCGGTGCCGTCTTGTACGAATCGCTCTTCTCGCCCCCTCGGCTCTCCGCAATCGCATTCCCCGCCTCAATCACATCGCCCAGACTGCGGTACCAATCCGCCTCCAACCAGCCCCGGTCCCCGACCTCTTTCAGGGCAGCGTCAAACTCCTTAGGCTTGACCGGTGCCCATCCCTCCCACGCCTCGTCGTCGTCCAAGCCCCTGGCGTCAACCTCCTCCCTTGCCTTCTCCAAAAGGCCCATGATGAGTTTCCTCGTCGGCACGTACGACTCACGGTCAATGTCCTCGCCGCCCGCCAGCTTCTTCACCTGCTGCGTGACGAAGAAGAAGACCGCCCCGCACAGCGCGGCGAGGTTCTCCCGCACCCAGCCGTCGCGCGTGCGCAGCCCGCCGGGGACGACGATGTACTCCATGCCCGCGAGCATCGTAGGCGCCAGGTGCGCCTGCTTCGCCTCCCTGCACATGTACCGGATCGTCGGCTGGATCCAGAAGTGCAGCCCGGACTTGTCGGACGGGAAGGCGGCCTTGCCGGTAGACTTTGACGGCGTAGCGTTCGGGTTCGCGCCGGCGCCGGCGGCCGGGGAGCGGAAGTTGGAGAGGGAGCGGTCTTTATTGGGGGTCGGGCGGTGCGGCGTGCGGACGGGCGAGTCGACGCCGTGGCGTTGCCTGGTGCGCGGGGTGCCGTTCTTGCCGGGGGTGCGGTTGAGGGCGGAGTTGGGGAGGATGTTGTCGAGGTGGGCATAGAGGCGTTTGTAGATTCTTGGAGGGATCGGGGGCCGGGGCTCGATTGGTGGGAGGTTTAGTGTGATTTTGAGTCTAGAAGCTAATGTTAGTTAATCTTGCATTGAGCGGTGCAGTCGAGGAGAGGAGGCATACCTGTCGCAAGCAATGTTGGCGCAGGCGTATAAGCGGCCAATTTCTTCGTCTGCCTTTAGCGTGCTTGCACGATGCCGCGATTGGGCGAGCAGGGAGCCGGCCAGCTCGACCAGGGACGGAGGCAGAGCCGGGCCATGTTGCGGCATCAGCGAGAGCAGAGTCTGCTCTATTGATCTGTTCATGGCGATGGCTTCAGGTCGGGTGCGACCCGGGTCTGTGGTTGGGTGGTTGACGAGGTTGCGCCAGACGCGTCGTGACGCGCCGTGAGATCGGACCCTGAATCCCTCGGTTGTCAAGACAAAGCTTTCGTCCCGGCTTTCTGGACGAGATCGGTGGTTGTTTCGGGATCTTTAACGCGTGTAGCCGCCGAAGTTGAGTATCGTTTCGAATGTGCTATGCAACAAAGAAAGCTTTGAAGGGCATTGAAAAAAAGTTGACAAGGAAGTCTGATGTTTGCTAGTGTATCCGTAAAGTAGAGAAACGGGAATGTTGCGTCACCGGGAAGCTTAATTGGCACGCGGCCGCCGCAGAATTTAGCACAGCTGCTGCTGGCTCTTCCCGCCTCCCACCCGAAAGACGCTGCCCAAGAGTCCAGAACCTCCCAAACGTCGTGGGGCCCCCTGTCAATCGCCGATCCTTGCATCTGTCCCGGCCCCCGAAGAGACGGGACGCCTCACCTCACCCACCCACCCCCTGAGTTGGAACGCGCAGCTTGGGGAGCCTTTGGGGAAGGGGAAAAGCCATTGGCAGACGCCACCTGTTCCTCCGATTCTTTCATTTTCCCCATTGCACACCCCCCAAGAGAAAAAAGCCAGCATTCCTGTGTCCGTCGTCGCGCGCCTCCAGCAGGACCTTTACCCCGGCCATTGAAGTATTCCTGTGTTAGATCTAAGATCTTTGAGTTTCTGCGGTTTAGCCTTTCCGACCTCGGGATTTCGAACTCCCCCCACCCGCCGCCCAGTTGTGTATATTTGTTCCCTCTGCGCAAACGCCCGACCTCCTCGAGCTTCCTCGCCCCTGAAACTTTGGAGAGTTCTCGACTCTGTAGATATCACCAACAGCAACAAAACAAAACGAAACGATGCGTACAATCAACCTCGCGATCTTGGCACTCGCCAGTCGAGCTCTGGCGCATGGCGACCACAGCCAAAAGCCGATGGTAGACGAGCACGCCGACTGGATGACAAAACACATGGCTGGTAGGTTACCAACGGCGCAATCACTTTTCAATTGGCGGAACTTTCGCTCACAAGATTCCCTTTGCTTGAATAGAGGAACATCACATGGAGGGCTGGGACTCGGCCTCCTTCTTTACCCTGCACGACTACAACAGCGACGGCGTGTGGCAAGGCGACGAAATCCTCCGCACCTACGGCCTCTTCGACGACTCGAACCACCACGTATCCGAAGAGAAGCGCTTCGAGATCCTGCACGAGCTCATGCTGCTGCTCGATCACAACCA
The DNA here is from genome assembly GCA_028654355.1 of Colletotrichum sp. SAR 10_99. Lineage (NCBI taxonomy): Eukaryota > Fungi > Ascomycota > Sordariomycetes > Glomerellales > Glomerellaceae > Colletotrichum > Colletotrichum sp. SAR 10_99. The sequence goes on from JAQIUT010000227.1 coordinate 55,341, forward strand.
GGACGGCCACGTCGACCGCCAGGAGTGGAACGACTTCACCAGCGCGGGCAAGACGTTGCCGGACGTCGGGATGGGGCCTGGACACCACGGCGACGACGAGTACGAGTACGAGATCCATCACTGGGAGAAGTGAGTTTTTACCACACACCGCCACAACAAGAAGCCCGCCCCGGTTGCCGGGTTACGGGCGAAGCGAAGAAGAGAGCTGACAGGGGACGTGACGCAGATACCACGACGAAAACACCAAGCTCGAGGACCTGACTCACCCCGAAGACATTGAGCACTTTAAGAAGCACGAACAGATGGAGGACGAGCAGGAGAGGTTAGAGCAGCTGGACCACATGGCCGTCGTCGAGGCCAACATCCCGCAAAAGTTCAGGCGGTCATAGCGTCGTCTCTGAGACGGCGGGGAGGGAGCGGGCTGACGCATGACGGGGGCGAGGAGGACGAAGGTGACGAATTGAACGAAGAGCACAAGAAGTACTTTTGACGATGTCCATGTAACAACACTACCTATCAGGCCGGGAGTCTGGGCTTGTAATGTACACATCAAAGACGCAGTGCCATACATCGGGCGCGTAAGTCTTGACTAATTCCACATGCTCAACTGCCGCCGTTCGTCTGTCTTTTGGGTCCGCCGCCGCGAAGCTGTCGTAGAGGTGCTGGATCTCGGCGCGGCGAGCTTCAATGTCGTTTACGCCGACATTCTCGTGGAGATGGGCCCAGCACCGGCATTCCTGTTTTGGTAGCATGTCCCAGGCGGCTTGCCAGATGGGTTCGCTGGTGGGAAGCAAGCCGCCGTTGATGTGGAGGATGTTGTCGAGTGTAGAGACCCATCTTTCTGACGAGCGCATCTCTTGAATCCTGCAGGCGGCTTGCTGATTGTCCTGGAGAAAGACGACAATCTGTTCGTCCCCTGTCAGGAGCTGTTGGGCGGACAGTTGAAGTTCGGCGCCTTGTATCACTTTGACAGTCCAGCCGTTGGCTATCGCGCCGCGGCGCAGAGCTTCGACGCTCCATGGGTTGAGCTCCCAGCAGAGGACCTTCAAGCCGAGCTTCGCGTACGAGAAAGTGAAGTACCCGATGCCTGCGTATAGATCAACACCCCAGAAATTGTGAGCGGGCTTTGACAAAGTGCGCTGGGGCTGTTGATTGGCGTTCCTGTGGAAATCGAGCAGGCGGGCTTTCTCTTTGATGTTGCCGCGGCTGAACATTGTGTACCGAGGAGCCCATGTCTGGTATATGCCGTTCTGTTTGGTAGACACCCAGAAGGCTGCGTCAAAGTCCTCTGGCGAGGGACTTGGTGTCTGGACAGAGGGGCCAAAGTCTCCGTGGAGGATCTTCAGTCCGCTTGGAGATCTGAGTATGTTTTCACCGTCATTTTCAGACGCGCCTTCCGATTGTGAGTCTTTTTGCGGGGGAATGCCTTCGTTTACAGCCAGGTGGGTTACTTTGCCAACCCCTGTGGTGGAAATCTCATGGAGGACTGCTTCCCAGAGCTCATGAAGTTTCTCATCGCTGATGTCTGGGTGGCTCAATATTGAGGGCCAGTGCCCCTTGCTAAAGCTGCCGCTCGGAAGAAGGACCATTGGGTTGTAAGTGGTATACCGCTTTGGAGTTTGCTCGCTCAGAAGAGTTTGGCGCTCATCTTCGGTGCTCCATTGTTGTGCTTGGGGTGGTATAGAATTGAGCCACGATCTGGCGGCTGAGATGATTGGGTTTTCTGGCTTGGGTTTCTTGCCTCGCGGTTTATGCGCTTGCGGTGGTTTGGTGGACGCCATTCCTCTCTGTTGGCGTTGTAACAATTGCGGACTTGTTCCCAAGGTTATCTGAATCTGACAACAGCAAAGCTGTGTAGAAATAAGAAGATGTGATATGTCGTCGACAATCTTCCCAACTTCCATGAATGTGGGCGAGTGCATTTTCAGACGACAATTACAGGGGGGTTCAACGACCTGGACCCCTGTTTGACACCCTGAGGTCCGCTAACCTCGAGTGGGGCGCCATCAAACCGATGTCGACGGGATGTTCATGGCATTCTGCAACTTCACCATCTTTTGCTTTCTTCTCACACCGAAATAGACCGACAGAAGCGACAATGGACACATTACCCGCTCACCTGAACTTCCTGAACGATGCCGCCCATCTTCTCCGGGCGTCGGCCCCCGAAACGTCGGCCCATCTCATGAGCCACCACAACGAGCTCATGTTCCTCAACGACGTCGAGCAGAACGACGTCCGGCGACAACACGTCTGCGGCGCATGTGGTCACATCATGATCCCCGGGCAAGGAACCACTCTGAAGATGGAAACCGAGAGGGCTCTGAGGAAGAAGCGGCGCGCGGTCAAGGCGACAGACTCCAAGGTCAGGGATGAGCCTACGCGGTCAGGGATGCGCAAGCTTTTCGCCTGCGGGAACTGCAACACCACCACCAAGATCTCATTGCCTCCCGCGCCACCGGTTATGAGACGTCGAGTAAAGCCTGAGAAACTCCCCCCCAAGGGTCAGCATGTTGCGGCAGCCGAGGCGGCAAAGCCTGCATCGGCCAACTCGAGCAGCAAGAAGCGCGCAAAGAACCGAAAGGCTGGGCTGCAAGCTCTGCTCAGCCAAGCCAAGACTTCATCCTCCAGCGGCAGGAGTCTGAGTCTTGCCGACTTTGCGCGATGAAGAAACATTCAGCAGTCGCGTGAAAGGCACTCAAAATGCAGCATACGACTTTTCAGACCAGGTCCTTCGAGCAGCCCTCAGGTTGCGTCGCGGCACGCGCCCATATGACAAACCAGCCTGCAGCCAGCGGTGGCGGGCTATCCTCGGGAATATTCTCGAAGCTCTCTCAAGGCAAAAGGACCCGCACAATGACACACAGCGTGCAGGGTTGCAGCGGCATTGCCCCTCCAAAAATTTCAAGACCCCGCCATCGTCCATCCCACCGAGTCACTTTGCGCCCGACATCAAAAAGTTGCCCTCCCAGCGATAAAAAAGGAAGAAGGCACCCCGCGCAGTGCAAGACACCAACAAGAAACACACAGATAGAGAATTTGCGCATATTTTCTATCACAAAAATCAGTCACCATGGCTGCCCCCGAGTCAAAGACGACGCCGTCGGATTTCTTCCAGGCCATCGGCGACAAGGTCGCTGGCGACGATGACCAGAAGGTCGTCGAGGAGATTGAGTCTCTCTGCATGAACTGCGGAAAGAATGTACGTTCACCCTCACTCCCCAGACCTTCGAATAGTGTAACAATAAACTTACTATTTCCCAGGGCAACACCAGACTTCTGCTTACCTCGATCCCCTACTTCCGCGAAATCATCCTCATGTCCTTCTCCTGCGAAGAGTGCGGCTTCGCCAACAGCGAGGTCCAGCCCGCCGGTTCCATCCAGCCCAAGGGCACATACTACGAGCTCCGTCTGACCGCCATGGAGGACTTTGCCCGCCAGGTCGTCAAGTCCGACACCGCCACCGTCAAGTTCATCGAGCTCGACCTCGAGGTCCCCGCCGGCAAGGGCCAGCTTACAAATGTCGAGGGTCTTCTCTCCACAATCATCAACGACCTCGAGTTCGGCCAGGAGGCCCGCAAGGAGCAGATGCCCGAGGTCTACCCCAAGATCGCCGAGATCATCGCAAAGGGCCGCGCCATGCTCGACGGCTCCTCCTTCCCCTTCCGTGTCACCGTCGACGACCCCGCTGGCAACTCTTTCATCACCCCCGACCTCAAGGACGGTGTCGGCAAGTGGGAGAAGCACGAGTACCTTCGCACCCCCGAGCAGAACGAGGCTCTCGGCATCTCCGCCGCCCAGGCTGAGGCCGCCGCCGCCGCTGCCAACCCTGGCCTTACTGCCGAGGGCGACATCATCCCCAACGAGGTCTACAGCTTCCCCGCCACCTGCCCGGGCTGCATGCACCCCTGCACTACCCACATGAAGATGGTCGACATCCCCCACTTCAAGCAGGTCGTCCTCATGTCTACCGTCTGCGACGACTGCGGCTACCGCTCCAACGACGTCAAGACGGGCGGCGAGATCCCCGAAAAGGGTGAGAAGATCGTCATCTCCATCTCCAACGGCGCCGTCGACCTCGCCCGCGACATCCTCAAGTCCGAGACCTGCGCCCTCGAGTGCCCGGAGCTCAACCTCGCTGTCAACCCCGGCACCCTCGGCGGCCGGTTCACCACCATCGAGGGCCTCCTCACCCAGGTCCGCGACGACCTGCGCAGCCAAATCTTCGAGGCCAACGGCAACTCTGCTTCCAGCGGAGGTGACTCCCTCATTCCCGAGGAGAAGGCCAAGTGGGAGGAGTTCTTCGGCGGTCTCGATGCCGCCATCAACGGCGAGCGCCCCTTCACCATCGTCCTCACCGACCCCCTCGCCAGCAGCTTCGTCCAGCCGCTCGTCGACCCCCCCGCCCCGGACCCGCAGATCAAGCGCGAGTACTACGACCGCACGGACGAGGAGGAGGAGGAGCTCGGCCTGAAGGACATGAAGGTCGAGGGCTACGAGGAGGACGCTGCCGCCGATGCCGCCGCTGCTTCCGCGGAGAAGACGGAAGAAGAGAAAAAAGGTGCTGAGTTTGACAAGATCCTCGATGCCAACATGGGCAGGTGACGCAAAAAAAAAAACGCTGAATCTTTGAATTCTGACTTTATGACTTTTTCTTCATTTAGGAGCCAAGAGGGAGCTTCAGGACGCGTTTGGATTCCAGGGCGGTGACGACGGCGGCGAGCATGGGATTAAAAAGTCACGTACATGATGATGATACCTACGCATAGACAGGCGGGCAAGGGTTTTACTTACTACGTAAAGAATTGATTTGAGGTTGTTATGATCATTCAACACATGGCCACTTCGCTACTCATTGTGCTGTGAGATGCTGGAAATTGCCCGAGTTGCCGCGAGTCACGTTGGTTATGAGCATGGACGCCGGAGAGTTCCACGACTCAGTCAATCGCTACGCAACGAGGTTAATCTTGACATCACCTCTTTACTGCGGTTTCCCCTACTGAGAAGTGGGAGGGCTAGAAACTTGCTCACCATCTTGACATCACCTCACATTCACATTCACAGACAATTGCACAACACAAAAGATCCATGCGAATTCCATATTTATTGCAAGTGCAAACTAGCGAACGCTGACCGCTGACCGGGTTCCGCTATTTCCCCTCCTTCCCCGTGTCCTTCATGTGTCCATCCAGACTTGAAAAGTCGCGACACTTTTGGTCTCCCATAGGTTCCCATGCCCCCTTTCCCTAGAGGTATCCATTCTGAAGTAAAAGCAACGTGATGTGAATCCATTATTGGTGTCGGGGGGCTCGCCTCCGGACAACAAGAAACTGCGCTCGTCAGGGCAGAGAGAAGATTGCGACAACTGAAAGAGGGAAAAAGAAAAACAACCACATCCGCTGGTATAATCGCCCCTCTTCACCTCCAGGCGATCGTCGCTAGTATTTCGCGCGAATGACAACGATAGGAAAAGAAAGAATACTTTTGTCGCGCCGAGAATGATACCTGGCGACTGATACACACACGCAAAGACGTCGGTGCTATTAGTGTAAGGAAAAGTTGAGAGGGGTATAGTAGGAAAGAACCGCGGTCGCCCGAGCCTCGCTTCTTGTGTTGCGAGGGAAACCAAAACACACATAGAAAATCCCCAGTGCCATGTTCCGATAGTCCGAGATGAGGTCCGTCAACAGGCCCATCGAGTGCCGCCGAAATGGGAAGGAAAAAAAGGTTGTATAGTACAGTCCCAACTCCTCAGAAGAAGCTGGGCTTCGTGAGCACGCGGTACTCGACGTAGTCTTCGCCGTCAATGCTGATGATGGTGCCCTGCGACACGAGCTTGCCGACGAACGGCCCGTTCTGCTTGCGTTCGTACTTGATTCCAGCGTAGAACTTGGTCTCTTCGCCTTGAACCCTGCTGCGGTGCTCCTCCTGGCTGGCCCAGACCTTGTTGAGACGCTGCATCTCGTCGCGTTCGTGGAACAGACTGCTCATGCGCTGGCCGTTGCCGTTGGGCACAGGCATCTTAGGCATGGCCTGGGGCGGGATCTGCGGGGGCGCGAGGACGGGCTGGGGCACCGCAGCCTGTTGAGCTACGGCAGCGGCCATGGCGGCATCGCGGTCGGCATTGAAGCGCTCGGTGCGCATCTGGGCAGCCTCGATTCGGGCAATCTCGCGGCGGGCGCTAGCATCGATCTTATTTTGTTGTTGAGCGACTGGTGTGCGGGATGACTGTCGAATCTCAAGGTCGGGAAGGGAATGACGAATGCCTCCTGGTCCAGTCCTACGGCTCTGGCGCAGTTCCTGGGGCACTTCGGGCTTCGTGTCTAGTGACTCGACATCCTCCTCGGGCTGGGGAACGATCTGGGCGGGAATGACCTGCTGCATACCGGGCTTGTATCCTTGAGCGACGCGAGCCTGAGCCTCCAAGACCGCCTGCGTTTCGTTCGTGGCACGATCGTCCGGTGCCTCGCCCTGATCGATTTGCCATTGGCGAACACGGCAGTACTCCTTGACCTCGGCGCGGGACAGGTTCTTTAGATGAGGCTCCAGCTCGACCTCTTCCCAGTGAATCCACAAAGCGCCTGCGCCAACGGGGAAGTTTCCGTCAACGAATCGCTTGTCGCGGGTCTCACGGGCGACCTTGACGCGGAACATGTCGTTCTGGCCGAGGATACCGTAGACCGCGTGACGGTTAATCGGGTCTGCCTCACTGGACCCCTTCCAGAAGCCGACTATGATTCTGGTAGGTCTGGTACCCATCAGAGGGTCGAACTGAGGCGTCGGAATAATCTCACGCGTCGGTTGGGGCTGGACAGGTCCCCCGCTAATCGTGCCGATACCACTGCCAGTGCGACGGCGTTTCGAATCCGGACGGGACGAGCTGACTGCGTGATCAGGAATATCGGCCCCGTAAGCGATAGCAGGTGCAAGCTGACCCTCCGGAGGTGGGTTCTCCTCGACTCGGCGAACGGCCTCCTTGGCGGCCGCCTTCTCCGCTTCATCCCGTGCCTCCTCGGTCTCGTCGAACGCGTCTGTCCGAAGCTTGACGTACTCCTTGACTTGGTGATGATCCAAACCTACAAGGTGGTCGGCGAACACCACGCGTTCGAAGGTAACCCAGCTACCGCCAGGACCGGGAGGCAGGGGGTATTCGAGATTGGAGACGGGAGAGCCGAATCTGGTGTTTTGCTGAATGCGAGTGCGGAGACGATCGCGAACATCGATGAAGCCAATGACTGCATGCTTGCCCTTAGGGTCGGGGACGGGGGAGTCTCGCCAGTAGCCGAGAATGACGCCCTTCACGCCACCGAGTCCATGTCTCCGGGGCTTCGTTGCTCTTGGGGTGCCTTCCTTCTCGGAGATGAGGCTGCTCTCCATCTTATCTTCAGCCAGATCATTGAAGACAGACGCACGTTTGCGCTTGGGGTAATGCGACACAACAGGCTCATCCTCGACGTCAGCCATGTTTTCGTCCTCAGGTTCTGACACGACGCGAAGTGGCGACGACTTGGGGGCACCGTTACGGTTGCCGACAACAATCTCGTCTTCCAGAGCGCGTTCGTTGCTTCCCGATACCGGGCTCATGTTTTCCGGAGGGGGCGTAAGGTCATCATCGTTGGCAGTGTCGTCATCATCCAACATGGGAGGCTTAACGCCATTGGTACTAGGCCTGTCCGTTGTTAGTACGAGCCAAAAGCATGAAGAAAATATATTGGGCGGGCTGAGATATGCTGAAACTCAAATCTTGTAGACGCACTGGCGACACAAAGACTTTCAGAGTCAAGGGATATGGAGACTCAGATGAGTTATGGCCTGATGACGACACCAAATGCCGCTCAACTCTGCAGGCGCCAAGAGTTGTGGGCGAGGCCGTACTGGCATGTGACTCGGCAAGAACAGCAACCAAGAAGTCACATTGTGACTTGAGCCAGCCAACCCGCAACTGAGTTGCGAGCACGATTGTCGGTGACTGACCTGGATGGCCCTGATGGCTCCCCTGGCGGACTCTCGTGGGTCTCATTCTTGACAACTGGGTTTAGGTTGGCTGAACCCTTGTCCCGGGATTGGCGCAGCATCATTGCACCAGGGTATATGGCTTGAGGGAATAGACAAAACAAAGGACAATATATTAATACAGGGAGCCAACAAAGGGAAAACAATGGGCATTGAGTTTTTGACAGACTCAAAGCTTGAGATGGTGTTTGGGTGGCGGGCTGACGACAGCTTGGGTTGAGGTGGTTGATTGATTGGAGGGGTTGTTGAATTAAGGGAGGGGTCGTGCTGGGTAGAGACGAGAGAGGCTGACGTTTGGCAGGATTTTTTTTTTTGGCAGCCTAAGGTAGCGTAGTGGCCTGGACTAAAAGTGGCCAAGAGGGGGAAGGAGCGACTCTCGAGGGTGAAGTTGCCGCATAGCCATGCCACTAAGCAAGGAGGGCAAAGAAGAGTGGGAGGCCAGATGAGGTTGCCAATGCAACTCGGTGGTTCCCAAGTCAAAGGACAAGCAAGGGCAGGTGAGATGAACCAGTGTATGACTTCACCACTGGTCCAAGCGTGGCGGTCGGCCTCCTTCAGCACAAGGGGGGAGGATGGAGGGAGGGAATAAAGCAACTTGAGAGAGGCAACTTGCCATCTGATGAAGCAAAACAGGGAACGGAAGAGAATCAAAAAGAGCAACTCACTCAGTTGTAGGAGTCTCGGCAACAGGAGTCTGCTGTTGCGGCTCTGAGGGGGCCACGGAGGGCTGCTTCGTCTCGACCTCGGTCGTCTCCATTGCAGTGCTGCTGGGCGCTGCTGGAGGCAGGCTGCGGTCGGGCGATGGAGGAGTGAGTTCCGCCAGAGTTTCTGAGGGGCGGCGCTCGTGCGGCCGCGATCAATTGCGATAAAGTCGTAGTTGGCTCTTGCAGAGCGATGAAGAGTCCGTCGTCAGCCCGTCTGCTGCGATGGAAGGCGCGGTTGTGGTGGTGAAGGTTGGTCGGTTGAGGCGTTGTTGAGCCGTGGACTGTGTGTAGGAGGCAAGGTGTGGTGGGTGTGAGTGAGTGAATGCGTGCGTGCGTGTGTGTGGTGTGTGGTATGTGGTGTGGTTTGGTTTGGTTTAGGGATTGGTATGATGTGGTGTGGGTTTGTGTAAAAAGGGCAAAAAGGCTACCTTTAGGGGGGAATGGCCGGTAGTCGTAGTCTGTTGGTGAATGACGGTTCGATTAGTCTTGCCTGGTCGGGGGGGACGCGGTTCGTGTTTGAGGCCAAGATTGAATGTGACCGGGGGAAGTGGAGACTTTGGGCTGGCGTTATTGTGTAATGGAGGATGTAAGAGGGCAAGGTAAGGCGAAGGGCGCGCTTCTGAGAGTGAGGTGTGTGGTGGAGGAGGAAGAAGAGGGAGAGTGAATGAGAGAGAGATGGGTTCAGGTTTGCCGTTGACCGTATTACGTCCAGGTTCCTGATTGAGAAAGCACCTCAGAGCAGCCAATGCCAAGCAAAAGGCGAGTCCAGTCAGTTCAGCCAGTTCAGGGCGAGAGGCGATGCGATGCGATGCGCTGGGCAGCGAGTCCCAGTTTTTTTTTTTGTTGCAATAAGGTAAAGTCTCCAGTCGCTGACACTCTAGTGACTGCTGCCACCCAGTCAAGGAATGGCGTCGAGACGAGACAGAGACTTGTCCGTCGACCTGCAGCAGGTGAGATGGACTTGGTCCAGTATTCGCATGTAACAATGTCGCAAGGTACCGACGCCGTATGTCGCAAAGCACGGACGCTGCTGACAATGGCGCGGCCTTAAGAGATAAACAAGCCCTCCGGCGCGCGGTAAACGAAATGAGGCCGTCTTCAGCGGAGCTAATTGCCGCTGCTGTTCCGCGGAACTGCCCAGTTGGCGATGGAGTCGAAAATGTCACGGAAGAGTTGGCGGAGTCAGAGAGTCCGTCCTGAGCTGAGCATGCGCAGGTTTGGTTTGCGTATGTGTGGTTGGTGTAAGAGGGAAAGTGTGAGTGCAGGAGACCGGGTGGTGGACGGCGCACATGTAGACTGGCTTTCACGTCTGTCTTGTGCTGTTCGTATGCAAACCCCAGCCAAGGGATACAGTAGTCTGGGCGGTAAGGTAGAGAAAAAAGTATAAGGCAGATAGATCCCGATTTGGGTTCAGTCCATCCAGTGTTGGGTAAGGGCAAGGCAAGCAGAGCAGCCCACGGGTTGACAGACGAATGTTTGTTACCTTACTTGGAGGGAAGGAAACAAAATTGGGGGCCCGTGTTCACAATAGAGATGTGAAAGGGACGGGATGGGATGGGGGAAAGTCTAGTGAATGTGAGCAATAAACCTAACTGCCTCTGCATCTGCCCGGGAATGCGAAGGAATGGGGAAAGCCCGAGAGTTCACACTGCACGGCATCAATCAACCGTCATTCAATTCGAGGAATTTTCTCATCACCACCGAGTCTAGTCTGTGTGGGCGCCCACCTCTGGCAGATAGAGAGGATAAGGTGAGGCAAGCAAGGCAAGGTACAGACAATCGTCCAAGGGTGAGAGACAGGTTTTAGTTCCCCCCAAGGGAGACGAGGCCAACCAGAGTTGCCATTCAACGCGATGCATTTCGGCCCTGGTTCCAGTTTAGTGACTCTGGCAGGCTAAAGGTACAAGAGTACTTACCATAGTACGGATGACACCAAGGCCCGGAGGTACTTCTGTTCTCACTAACCCACCAGCATGTACCGCCCAAGCTCCCTCCCCAACTTCTATCATGTGCATGGGTGCCACGACGGATGAGGTAGTCATTCCCACTGGTTGCCATTTCTTCTCATTTTCACTACGGCGTAAAGGCCCTTATGGTCATGGTCCCAGACCCAGCCAGCTGGATCGGATTGACAAGCCAGGTGCAGGCCACGTCTCGCCAGCCAACAAACGCATTTCTTGTCATTTCGGCCCACCCCTGCCTGTTTTTGCCCTCTGTTTCTCACTTCTCTCTCACCTGCTGCTTCTTGGCTGGACGTGAGGATCCGAACGGGGCAATCGCAATCAGTTCCTTACAACACGCAACAGGGCCCCTCTTGAGTCGACGGCAACTTTGCCCGGTTCAACGAAGCAATCGACGCAACTGCAACCGCAACCGCTGCGCCCTCAACAGCCGTGCCACACACACTCTCTCTCCAAAACAAAAATCTCACAACAACTGGATGGGTTGGTTCTGACTGCTTCTATTATTCACCATCATCGGTCGTTTCGCATCCGTTTTCGGGTTACGCCAATCTCGGCTTGAGCGGCCTACCAGAGAAAGGAAAGGAAAAAAACGCATCAGCTCCCATTTCCGTCCATTTGCCCACCCCGTGCCCCCCCTCCTACTCCTCACCCCTTTGCTTATCACCGATCGTGTCTGATGCCATGTAAGAAAAAAATTCGGCCATCGCCAAATCCAGGATCAGTGGGATAGGACTTTGGGAATTGCGATGACGAGTCCAACCTGGATCTTCGACCCAGGCCCCATGTCCCACGTTGTAACTAATAATATTATTACTTTATCGGTGGATCTCCGGTTCAGACGCTGCATCAGCGCATCTGCAACCGCATCATCGCCGGGGGTACCGGTTTGTTCTTTTACCCTCGGTCGAAAGAGAAAAAAAAAAGACACAGAAGAAACTGCACCCACCCCAGCTTCAAACTCACCGTAGCATTGCTAATAAGCATGTCATGCCAACCCTCTTTTTCTCGCCGAGCATGGTGAGTCGCTCGGCGCAACTCCCGTTCGTTGCTTGCTTCTCCCGCCGCCGCGCCCAACCTCCAACGCATTCAAAACAAACGGGAAAGGGGGGCGGGATCCCGCGCATCCTCTGTAGGCGGTTATTTCTTCATAAAAAAGCATTGTTAGCAAACGGGCGGATCTGCAATCCCTCAACTCGAAACGCAGCCAGCGACCATATCAAGAAACTCCCGAAACTAGGAAGCATGATGTAGTATGATCACTGATTGAATGCCCAACGGTCCATCGGCATTGTCTGCATTGTTCCCCCTTCATCTTCGGTCACGCAGCGTTGTGTCCACGGCCCGGTTACTGTCTTGGGTTCAAGTCAGCAACTGAGGCCGAGAATACATGCCGGAGGCAGGCTCCAAAAACTCCATCCCCCTTCCCTCCGCCAAGACCACTTGTTCCATCCTGTTTCTGTCCCTGTAAATTAGGCCTGTGCCAGGTGATTGACTGTGTCCCGCCGGCCTCTGCCGCCCCGCGCTTTCCGTGCAACACCGCAGAGGCCGGGAAGGCCCAAGTTTGACTCCAAAGTCTATGGGGGTTGCAGAGCGGCCTTTCAGGCCGCTATAGAAGCAACTCTATCCAGAGCGGTTTAATTTAGCGCATCAGAGGGCTTTACTGCGGCGAAACTCGAATTTGAAGGGCTTCTCTATTCGTTCCTGACACTGCCAGCCCGGTATTACAGCGAGCGCGCAGTAGCCGCAGGGCGCAGGCGGAGTGCCCCCGCCGGCCCACATCCGCACCCGCCCGACGTCGCTCTGACACCTCCGGCAGGGGCTCCCTTGATGGGCACCTCTATCATCACCGGAAAGCAAGGCAGCATGCCAGAGTGGTTAATGGGTAAGACTTGAATTAGTAATCAGTTCCTATCTTATGACTTCGGTCGCGCAGGTTCGAACCCTGCTGCTGTCGCATCACATTTTTTGCTGCTAAGAACAATTGTTTTGCATCCTAGTGCAACACGACTCGCTCCAACGTTTGTTCGTTCCAACACTTGATTGGGAATGCGACAGCTGCCTGAATGCTTGTACGATCAACAGGTTCACAATGTTTTTATTAACTTAGAAAAAAAGAGAAAAACGTCTGTCTCATTTGGTTTTGCAGCTTGCCTGTAAGTAATAATAGACCCGAAGCATAACTCTGCTAGTGGCGTGTCCCAACCAACCATCCACGCTAGAAACGAGATAACAGTTCTTCGGTGATAATGATGCGACGCCACATCTTACAGCCAGCAGAGCCATCTCGGACTCCCATGAAGCGGTGTGTGCTGGGAGCCTGTATTTCGATCATATGCGGACGCCGCTGATATGCCGTCGCACTGAGGCGGCGCAGCGACAAGGGATAGGCGACCGTACCCGACCCCGGCCAGGCTCTTCGATTCATCCATCTCACTGACTTAATTGCAGCCGCACAGCACGGTACCTTTTCGCGTTGACTTGTATTGTTCCAGAGTTGCAGACGCAAGAAACCTCGAGCGCAAGTACTGAGTACCCGGGCGGCAGAGAGCTCGTTCCCAACTTCCAACAGCAAGGGAAACTCAAAAATCAATCAAAACAAGCCCAGTCCCGTCTTGTCCACTGAGGAACTGCTGCACCAGAGAACCAACACACTCGCGTACCCTTGTCGCCGCCGATGTGAATCGTCACCTGAGGAGGGACTTTGGTGGTCTCGTCTCCACGGCTTCCGGTCCCCTTTTCCATGGCACGGAAGCTGATTAGATGCAACTCGATAGCAGCTCATCAGCAACTTGCCATTGCCTGCGTCACCCTCGTTGAACGTGTCATCCCATATCGAACGTTGCAGAGCGGACCACGGAGCATTCACTGTACGGTCCAAGGGCATAGAGCAGAAAGAGATGCCCGCATCCCCTCACCTGAAATCCAATCTCTCTCGCGCCAGTCATCAATCAACTTTTTTGACTAACCTGAACCCGGAAACTCGCGCCCAGAAACTCGCACCCTGGATTGGCTGCCAACCTAAACCAAAAAGGATACGATTGCGTGCCCTCTCGCACCCCTGCAGCCCAATTATTCTCTCCCAAATATTTTTTTTCCCTCATCCTGCTCTGCTCCTGCCAACTCCTCCCTTCGATCGCGCCTCATTTTCTTCTAGTGACTTTTTTTTTTCCATGTGACTGCGAACAGAAGTCCCCCCTCCCCACCCCGTCATGCAACCATGTTTGCTCTGAGAGGCTCTCGGCATGGGCTGTAACTGATTTGCTGTGCAGTGAACCAGCCCAGCCGTGCAATTCATTTATCCGCGCAATGTTCTCGTTTGTATGTGTGGCTTCAAAGTAAGATTGTATGCCGTCGAAACTTACGTATGCTTCCTTCCTGATTTGCGTCCCATCGCATCTGACACCCACCACCCACCCATCCAACCCAAGCACCCCCTGCAACTCGATGCGTTTTGACAGGCAGCGCGCATTCACACCCTACGGCACTTGGGACCCCTTCAGGAAAGTGGCAAGCAGGGCCGGCGGGATTGTTGGTTTAGCTTAGCTACAGAACACACAAGACATGATTCTTTTCCAGAGATCTGCTTGATTTAGATTGCGCAGACGGTTTGGCCAAGACTTGCTGCGCGCCGCGGCAGAACGCAGGTGAAACTTGTGATTTATGCCAAAATCACGCGATTTACGTGAGGAACTTTTTTCTGCTCGTCCAACACAATCCGATGCAACCAACCAAGCAACCCGAACACAACCTTGAGGGCGTTGAAGATCTTCGCTGCAGAATGCGTGTGTTGTGCCACTGTATTATGCAGGTAATATGTAGCCTGTGTAACGGAGGTCGACAACAATAGTCTTGATTTAGCCTAACGAGATATTTGACGAATGATTCTGCGCTGCGGCCGGCTCAGATCGCTTCCTGCCTGGGCAGTTGTCCCACGTGCGCAAACAAGTTGTCCTGAAAAAAAAGCAGACCGTCGAGAAGAGGCCAGCTTGCAGAGTTGAATCACGATGGCGTGCTTGAATTCGCCAATGACTCATTCTGGCTTGAGACAATATAGCAGTTGATGATTTGTGGTTCGGAGGGTTATCGAGTTGTTCAGACCCATGTGAATGATGAACTCTGTTGATCAGGACTATGTCAAAACTTTGAGGATGTTGCCACGACGCTCAAGACAAGTGTCTTTCACTGGTCTTGGATGAAGGATATTGAGGTTCTCATGTCATAACGTATCGTCATCTATCGTAGCAGATGCCCTTCTCCTTAAACTCAAAGCCGCGAGGCTGTCTAGACATAGCGCATAGTTCTACCATGCCATGGTATTGGGTATCTATTCCAGGCCGTCTGATGATCCATGCAGCCAATCCGTCTTTTCTCCCGTTCGTCTCCAGCCCGGAACCGGCTTCTTTACCGACCCCGACCCCGGCCCCGTCCTCGTCCCCGACCGCCGCGGCCGCCTCTTCCGCCCTTCCCACCACGGAACGCGCCCTTGTCGAAGCGCTCATACAGCTGCTCCTCCCCAAACGCCGCTTGTCCGAATCGCATAAAGTTGACCAGTCCGCGGTCGACCACGGCGATCAAGACGTTGCGGTGGCCGTGCCTCAGGCGCTGGTACATCCTTCCCGGGCCGGCCATCGCGACGGGGTCGGGCGGTTCGTACGGCGAGGCGCCCAGCAGCGCGGAAACCTCTTCGAAAGAGGGCACGGCGGTATCCCGTGCGTCCGCGACGGCGATGCGGATGTCGGGCGGCGGCAGGTCCGTCACGCGTATGTTGGGGTGCTTTGACGGCTTCCAGACGTGCCAGCACACCTTGAAAGGGTCCTCTGGCTCTTTCGTTTCCGACGGGGCCGTAGGCTTGTATCGCGACAAGAGCTCAAGCTGTTTGTAGATGTGGGTGTACTGGCGGTAAATGCCTGGTCGAACGAGGGGCCCGTACGGTGCGGGCTTGGCCGGGGCGCGGTCCAGCAATGAGACTAGCCACTGCCAGAGGGACTGTTTCGTTTGCTCCGGTTGAGTTTGCTGGGACATAGGGTCTCGTGGCGCACGTTGGACATGATATCCTAACCGCTTCAGGTGTGAGTAGACCTGATATTTCGGCAACGAGATCTTGCCCCTCTCGCCATCCATGCCGATAAAGAGTGAGTATGCGGCCTGGAGACTCAGAGGCAAGCCAACGTCGAACTCATCCTCGGATTCCGCCCCTTTTTCAGCATCTTCCTTTTGCTCCTCTACCAGCTTCACCTCTGGCGGTGGCAGAATGTCCTTCAGCTCGCGGAACGGCCACCAGAGGTCCAAGCTACCCCTCTCAACCAAAAACAGCGCCTCTTCGGGCAGGAGCCACAACTTTCCCACCGCCGGCCTCGGCGCCTTGAGTCCTCTGATCACACGTCCCGTGCTCTTCGCCTGAGGTCCCTTCAGCTCCTCGACAACGACGACTCTCTCCTCGGCATAAAGCGGTCTCGTCTCGGCCAAAAACTCCTTCAGGTACTCGGGCTTCGCAAGTCCAGACGTATCGCCCCGCTCCACAATGCCTTCGAGCGCCTCCGGCCAGTAGTCCGGGAAGTACCAGCCCTTGCTCCACGCATCGCGGTGCACGCGGGTGTAGCTCAAGACCTCCTCGATGACCTGCCGGCTCGCCTCGAGCTGGCTCTCTTGTGCCCTCGTACCATGTGACTCGAAATCTTTCTGGCCCTTGCGGATGGCCTGGGTCGCGACGCCCTTCTTGTTGAACATGGACGCGAAAAGGCGCATGTCGAAAATGCCCTCGTCTTCCGCTTCGTCGCCGGCGCCGGTCTCGTTATTCGGCTGGGCGACGGGCGCCACGGTCGGGTTGTCGTCGTCGTCGAGCGGCATTTTCGCGATGGTGATGTCCGAGTGCAATGTTTGGATCCCTCGAATTTGCCGTCGCCTAGCTCAGGGCATGGACTTTGCGATTGACCTTCCCTCCGTCTCCGTAACGGGTTGTGGGTGCGAATGTTCTTTGCACTGGGGTGTGAGTCTTCGTCGATGAACCCCTCCAGGTCGGAAAATTTTGGACCAGGCGCGGTTCAGGGAGCTTGGGCCAATGGAAATAAATTAGCGGGTAAGAAGCCGGAAGACCACTGTTAATTGAGCCTCCGCCAATTCATGCCCGGCATGTCATACTGCATGATAAAGGTGACCGGTCAGCGAAGCTGTCATTCTGTTCAGGCGATTCGGTCTTCGAAGGCTCTATTTTAGAGTTTCATTTATCAAGCTGCGTTGTGGAATGCTTCCCTGGCCATGGAGGGATTCGGGAACGTGCGTGATTCGGGTAATGGTGTCTCTAAGCACCTCAAGATCATACTCTCAGTGCATCGCAGCTTAATAAGATGACTGGAGATGATTGGGAATAAAGACCGTGACCCGATAGCTGGTATTCAAAATGATACGCTATACATAACGGAGATCACCAGCTAAGCGCCCAAGATGAATAGCGAATATTAGCAAAAAAAAGACTGTGTTGATGGAGACGAGATTCGAACTCGCGAGGTTTCCCACTGCGGGTTTGAGGTACCAGATGATAACCTACTGTAGAAGTTGTTAGTAATAGAATCGAACTCGAGCATCTTGAGGTGATACGTACAACACAGCGCCTTAACCACTCGGCCACTCCACCGGAGGTGTTTGTTGAGATACGGGTTCGATTTGAACATGAAGAAGGTTCGGGCAAGTGCGGGGGTTTGCGGGCAGGTCATCCGACCGCTGCGGGACGCTAGGCCGAGTGGGGAAGGCTCCAAGGGGCCGCTTCTATTCTCAGCGTCCAACCGCAACCCTTGTGACTTGGACCTATCATCCACAGCTGCGCTCTTGTATGAGCGATACACAAAAAACTTACTAACAAGAGTGCAGCTTGCGCGATTCCAGCAGTGCTTTGCCTGGTGTAGATTATTTTTTCTTTACTCGACAGTGTCCACCAAAGGGGCTAAGCACTCTCCTTCTCACGAGCGAGTGCTCGGCCCACTAACACGCCATTAGATACGAGACAAGCATCCAGACAACAATGATTACAAGCTCAGTAAAACGACATTGGTGGGTTGTAGATACATTCCACGCTTATGCGCAAATGCAGAAGCGTTCTTATCTACCTTATGTGTTACCACCTTACCATGAACCTGGCAGGTTGATGGATACGACGGTCATGCCCCATCGTCAAGCGGGGCCGCGGCTTCTTAAGCTCAGTAAGCACAAGAACTTTTCATTGCCTTCCCAGGCTTGGATTAGTGGTTCAATGTGTGGTTAGCGTAGATGAAGTCTGGTGTTCGATTCACTATGTCTCCAAGCGTGTCTGCTTCCGCAGGCACGCGACTTTTTTCACCTTTTTGTGGCAATAATGAGCAACTCGTTCACTTTTCCCGGCTCTGAGGAAACGCTGAGACCCGAAAATATCAATGTTTCCTGCAGGACTTAATACACGTCCTCGTCGTCCTCATCGCCACCGCCATCGCTGAATGCGACTCGACCATCCAGCTTCCTGTTATCACCTTCGGCCTGTGCGCGACATTTAAGCTCGTTTGGGTTCACGTAGGCTTGTAGAATCCGTGATGAATGAGTTCAAAGAAATTTGCATCTTGAATTCTGGGTGGCTCTCAAGAGGTTGCTTTTCAGGTAGTTGGCGTTGACGAAGTTATTACACTGACAACACCAGGCTCATTCACCTCCAGCATGGTAACTTTGCCGCCGTTGTAGTTCCAATGAACTTACGTCTCCAGTTACGGCACGTTGAATTGGTGTGTTGGTGAGCCCGGGGTTTTGCAAAGACGAAGAAGTGACTTTTTCTTGAGTAACCCCAAACTTGGGACGGAATTGGAAGGGTTTGATGAAAGCACCGCAACTCGTGTGGGCACTTTTGGCTAAGGGGACGAGTAAGTATATCATGCTGTTCGGGCTTGCTCCCTGTCTTCCTGCATAGTCTCTGTCATTATTATCGTCGTCGTCTTCATCGTTGTTCCTGTCTTCATCTTCACCCTAGTCATTCAGATCATCTCTATTCGCCTGCGCAGAGGAACTGTTGTGCATTTGGAACTGGACGGCAGAGGGAAGGGACAGTGAAGACAGGACACTCCGTCGATTTGGAGCTCACTACAAGTCGGTCACAGTCAAGTTTACTCGCAAGCTTATTTCTCATTTAGGATGATGCAAAATAGGTATCCATGGATATCAATAATGTCTCAAGAACTGAATACAGGCCCTCCATATGTCACAATCCTCCGAACAACCAAAGCTCTCCTAGCCGCACACTTCATCACTCATGTCTCTCACCCCTTTTAGATATTCTCACAGTCACCCCTTAAGCGGAAGTAGCAGAGGGAGCGGCGGTAGAAGAGAAGCCGGGAGGGGGTCCTCCAGGTCCGCCGGGTCCGCCGGGGCCACCGCCGCCACCGCTCTGGTCGACACCACCGCCCTCGTAGTAGTGCGCAGCAGCGCTGACCTGGTCGTTGTAGTCCGCGGTGGAGTCGATGCCGATGGTGATCCACATGAGGAGACCGTCCTGGAGGTCGTCGCCGAGCTTGACGTACTTGAGGAAGG
The DNA here is from genome assembly GCA_028654355.1 of Colletotrichum sp. SAR 10_99. Classification (NCBI taxonomy): domain Eukaryota; kingdom Fungi; phylum Ascomycota; class Sordariomycetes; order Glomerellales; family Glomerellaceae; genus Colletotrichum; species Colletotrichum sp. SAR 10_99. The sequence continues at coordinate 74,563 of JAQIUT010000227.1, forward strand.
GGTCGAACTCAGCGGTGGCCTCGCCGGCGGCGATGCCGTCCTGGAGGTTGGTGGTGAGGGTCTGGCGGTTGCTGGCGTAGGGCTCGAGGAGCTCAACCTCGGAGATGATGCTTTGGTCGAAGAAGATCTGGCCAATGTTGCGCGCGGTGCCGCCCTCGAAGGTGCTGTTGGGCAGGATCTCGGCGCCGTCGGTGGACATGATGTGGATGTGCGTGGCGCGGCCGGTGTAGTGGCCGGGGAAGATGGTGTCGAACTCGACGACGCCGTCGGAGTCGGTCTGCTGGACGCCACGGCCGTGGGTGGTGTTGAGGCCGCCCTGGCCCTGGGCGGAGACGCCGGAGTAGACGCCCGTGGCGTTGCAGTGCCAGGCGTCGATGAGCTGCTCGGGGACGGCGCCGCAGCCGTTGATGTCGATGAACTGGATGTCCAGGTGGACGGGGACGCCGCCCTGGCCGTCGGTGATGTCGGTGCGGATGAGCTCACCCTCGACGTAGTACGGGCCGATGGTGGTCTCGGGGACGAGGGTGCAGGTGGCGTTGGATCCGAAGATCTCGTCCAGGGGGGTGTCGAGGGTGTAGCCGGCGTCCGAGGCGTGGTCGATGGCGGCCCACTTCTCGAGGTCGGCCTGGGCGCGCTTCATCATCTTCTGGCCGTGGAGGCCGCGCTCGGCACGGAGACGCTCGGCGGTGGCGGCACGGCGGTCGAGGGCGCGCTGCTTGAGAGCCAGAGCGGCGGGGGAGTTGGAGCAGGCATCGAGGGCACGCTTTCCGACGGCGGTCACCTTGGAGCGGAGGGCGAGCTCAGCAGCGATGTCCTCTGCGGTGTGAGTACCGTGGGCAGCGACGTTGCTCAGGAGGGGAGAGATGGCCAAGGCCGCAGCGAGAGCGGTGCGAAGAGCCATTGTGAGTCGGTAGAGCACACGGAGGAGCAGGCGATGACGGTTGGAGTGAAAGACTGAAGGAGGTGAAGAGCCTGATGAGGAGAGAGACTCGATTGTAGAGGAGAATCACGCCTCTTCTTATAACACCGTCCTTCTTGGCATCTTCATGAACCATGATCTGCTTCTCTACGGTGCCTACCGAACACTCTCGGCCAGCTCCTTGCCATCTCCTTGAACTTTTCGTCTTGGCAATACCATGCCATGCCGTGATCAATGGCCGCCCATCAGGAAACACACATCTTGCAAAAGCAACGACATTCCGCAACGAGTAGAGAAGCAACCCCCGTCCCCACACTCCCGCAGCGGCGTCTCCAAGACATCGTCGTCACCTTCCCTCATCGATGTTTCGCCGGTGGCCAAGGACGTCGAGGAGAGGATGAGTTGGTGGTTTAGCCGCGGAACGTAGCGCCCCTCGGAGGCTAGCAGGGACCAGCTTCCGCCACCCCGCAGGACCGGGGTGAATCTTGTTCGGAGGGGGGGATCGCCTAGGATCATCTAATGTCCAATGACAGCGGACGTAATTCCAATTGCGTTGCGTTGGTCAAATCTATGCGGCACCGTACGTGGTAGTGTAAAGGCATAGTTACAAGAAGGCGTACGGGAACGCGGTGGGGACGCGGAAGGGGAGTGGGTCCCGGGGAGGATCTGGCGCATCGGGATGTGGGCGGGTGTGGTTACGCGGCTCGGCCGAGACCCAGGAGCAAACAACACCTGCGGCGGGAACTGCTCAACGAAGAGGAAGGAGGAAACCATCAAACAGCCCTGGAGCGGTTTGATGGGAACCACATTACGTGGACTGGGTCGCGCTTCACACTGCCAAGAGCCCTTCTAGCCACAACCAGCCAAAGACGGGTTGACGTGCTGGCAGATCCAATTTGCTACGGTTTCATCTGTCGAGGGGCTTTTGATTACTACAGGCGTTGAGAGGAGGCTATTCTGGCGGCGGAAGCACGGTAGTTACGCTTGTGGAGCCGTCGATTGCCTCCCGTTGGCGGCGCAGGGCCAGATATGCTTGAATATTCTAGCCCCCGGCGATCCTTGAAATGTGGACTGGCGCATGTGAGGCCGGATAGGTGACGCGTCCTGAGCGAATGAGGCAGCAAGTGAATGTAATAGACGTTGCTGAATGGAGAAGGCGGACTGTAGGCCCGGAGAAATAGATTGTATGGTTATTATCTTACCCGCTAGATAGGCCTCGGAGTAGTAGTTCAAGGATGGAAAGTGGTAATGGCGTCCGTACAAGTTCAATCTTGTTGGTGATCTCTCATGATGGTCCCGGTTATCGAGGGGTAGTGCAACCGCTTGCCCCTTTCTCTGCGCCACTGACGTGCTTCACCGACCTCTCAGTAGCCAGGACTTCCTTTTCATATGCCAGACCGAGGAACGAATGGTCCGTACTCGCATCACTAAAGACCCTCCCAATATCGCCGGGACCCGGCGGCCCCAGATCCCGAGGCTGTTGACTGTTCATCTCATCCCACCGGACTCTTAAACAGGCGCATGCAGGCACAGATCCTTCGAACTTGCGCTCCGGCGTTATGATGTATTCAAACAGGTGCCTGTTTCCCACATAAGTACACAATCAAGCATCATAAACGACATATCAACGCGGCCGCTCGTTTCCTCATGCGAGCTTCCCAACAATATACGGGTGTCCCGCGCTGAGGCCGCCGTCGACAGCCCATTCCTGACCATTTACATAGCTGCTCTCGTCGCTACCCAGGAAAAGTGCCACACGCGCAATCTCGTCGGCGTGCCCGCCGCGCCTCATGGGGTTGATCTGGCCGATCCTGCCCGTGGTGCCGCGGGCGCGGGCCGCGCTGTACACGGGCGCCGTCATGCCAGTCTCGATGAGACCTGGGCAGATGGCGTTCACGCGCACGTTTGTGCCGGCGAGTTGGTAGGCAGTGGTCTTTGCGACAGAGATGACGGCGGCTTTGGCAGCGGAGTAAGGTGTCGAGCCAGCATTGGAACGGATGCCGGCGACAGAAGCGGTGAGAATGATGCTACCGCAAGGGGCCGGCTTTTCTGTGGATGTCTTTTGCATGGCGGGCGCACCGTGCTTGGCGGCGAGGAAGACGCTGCAGCGACGAGTCAGCATATTGGGACCGTAGAAGCGCCGCAATGTTCGCTTGTTACCTCAGGGTATTGGTGCGCAGGTTCTGCATAAAGTCCTCCTCGGTGATTTCTGTAAAGATGTTATGAGGTCCGGCGATGCCGGCGTTGGCGAAGAAGATGTCTAGCCTTCCATATGTTGACATCGCATGGCCAATAACCTCCTTGACGGCGCTTTCGTTCGCGGCATCGAATCGGCGCGTGTGGACCTCGACCTTGGGGAAGAGGCTGTTCAGCTCGCGCTTGTGAGACTCGAGGTTGCTATCGGCAAAGTCGCAGATGTAGATGGCTCGGGCACCGTTCTCGGCATACTGGTGGGCCGCGGCGCGACCGATACCCAGGAGGGAATTTGCGCCTGCTCGATTGTCAGTCTCTGAATTGCGATAACGGTTCCACTATTTGATGTCATGGATTTAACTAACCTGTGATAATGACGACCTTGCCCGGTACGCGAGGTGCGGCAGATGGGCCGGCGACTTTGGTGATGGGGGCGTGGCTGTCGAGCTGCTTGCCCACGGCCTGGAGTCTTTGCTGCGCCTTGTCCGCCATAATGGTGATGATGATAATGATAACTCAATTGAAACCAGAGCAAATGTTTACATGGCTCCAAAGAGGGACGAGTTGGTTCAAATCGCTGGGCCCGCAATGCTATGAAGTAAGAAGACGAAGTGAGAGGAAATTGAGGGGACTGGAGGCCGAGGAGGCTGTAGCTTCTTGGAAGGGGCCCGGGGAATTTGGACCGAGGCTCGCTGGGGCCGAAGCTCACTGTGCTAGGCGATGGGACGCCATTGGCGGGGTTACCCCAGACTGTTAGGGGGCGACCATGTCGGGTATGCTCCCCGGGCGGGCCGTCGGTCGCTTTTGTGGTGGAGGTATCTCAGACATTCATGTCCACCACTATCACCTCAATTAAATTTCACTCGCCAATTGTTGCTCTTGCGAGTTTGATGATCTCAATCCTGAGCCGACAAACTATCAGGAACATCGTAACTTACGAGAACGAACAGTATGACTGCTCGGCGCTATCGGATCTTCCAATTGCTTCGGCCGAGATCTGGCATATGGCTCATATCAGTGGCGTAGTGGCCGTTGGAAACGTAAAAGAGTAACCCTCTCAGCGGTAGAAATGGAGTTGTTTGTTCAAAGAGTGAAAGACGACGGAAAATAGCAGCGCCTATGGGGGGGGGGGGGGGGGGGGGGGGGGGGGGGGGGGGGGGGGGGGGGGGGGGGGGGGGGGGGGGGGGGGGGGGGGGGGGGGGGGGGGGGGGGGGGGGGGGGGGG